>SMGT01009054.1:747577-769453 GCA_004794575.1 Lanistes nyassanus | reverse complement strand
ACTGTGGGCCAGCGTGACTCGTGTTCTTCCAGCTGTCCGCCCGCAGCCAGTTTACTGTGGGCCAGCGTGACTCGTGTTCTTCCAGTTGTCCGCCCGCAGCCAGTTTACTGTGGGCCAGCGAGACTCGCGTTCTTCTAGCGTTCGGCCCGCCGCCTGTTTACTGTGGGCCAGCGTGACTCGTGTTCTCCCAGCTGTCCCCCCACCCCCGCCAGTTTACTGTGTAGTATTACTGACACAGTAAACTCTATATGCATCTCTATATGCATCTCCTACCTCCACTGGTCTCCCTTCCACTGGTCCTATCAAGACTTATATAGTCTCTCCGAAGTGGCAGGCGTTGAATGCTTGTGGTCTGCATGCGTGGCTATGATGGGCAGCTACACCCCTGGTGACCTTAGTGTGGCGTGAATGTTTGGGTTCATGTTGTCTCTGTATGAGGTTACATGAGTGCAGGACGGCTACTGTCTGACCTATCAATTATGACCGTCCTGCAGTGCATAGGATTTCAGTCTGCATCTGTTCTACATGAAATGTGCTACACTTGTCTATTTCTAAATAACCTACAAGAGACGCATATTGTTACAACTGTGGGCCAGCGTGACTCGTGTTCTTCCAGCTGTCGGCCCGCCGCCGTTTACTGTGGGCCAGTGACGACGTGTTCGCCGGGAAGGTAAGGTATACACCCACTAGTTCACTGTCTGATGTTCTGATTCTACGAAAGAGACTCTTTTTGAAGGGACAATTTTGACAAGAGGTCAACAGCACAACCCACAACAGTTGCATTAACAGACGAACATATCGTCTACAGGCGTGAAATTTCCATCCGACCGAATAGGATATATTCTTCAAATTTTAATAACGTTAGGGGTTCTTCGCGAAATGTATTAAAGAAAAAAATATGAGATAAACATGAAAGTTTATAAACACAGCAGTTAGGATTAGTGCAGGAGTAGGAGCGGCCAGCATGGAACGCGACAACGGCTAACCACCACCGCCAGGACTCCAGAAGGGAACCCGCCTCTGTCACCTCAGTCGCTACATGACCCATCACCCCACATCGCCTCGCTTTCTCTACCTCACTACTGCGCGAAATCACCGACAGGTAGAAGCCCTTTCCCTCCAAAACAACTGAACATCCGTCACGACCTACAGTCCCTCCGGGCTTTTTTTTCCTTGTCTTTGTTTTTCTTTGTTGTTGATTTGGCTTGGGTTTTCGTTCTTTTAAGTGCGGAGGCTTGCTTTGTGGGGTCATTTTTGTTGTTGTTGTTGTTCGTGTTCTTGCAAGCCTGTATGCATTCTAGGGCTCAAGTCATGGCAAGTGCCCAACCAGGTTTTGAGCCGAGGTTGTGAGAATAGTTATCCGACTATCCGGTAGCTTTAATGCGCATGCGCTCGTCACGCTTATGTACTTCCTTCAAGTTTCTCCGCGATCTATTTACTGAGTTTTAATTGTTAAGACACTGATCTAGAGTTCTTAAACGTACGTCAGTCAACTGTCTGCAAAGTCTGATCGATCCATTTGCCCGCTTTGTTCCTTGTCTTTAAATACACACGAAATACTAGTTTTCACTCGGGATCCGCGCATCTCATTACACTGTTATTTTAATTGCTGATAATCTTAAAATTTAAAGTTGAAGTGTTTTAATTTGCCGTGGTAACAAAGGTTTAAAAGCATGATTTATTTCCCTTTATTTACATTTTCGTTGCCTAATCCACACAGTCATAGCCTGTCACTCATGCGCAGTGAAGCCGTCCGGACAGCGGATAACTATTCTCACAACCCCAGCATTTGGAACAGCAGCGTTCAGTCGACACCGCTCGTCCTTCACCTCAGCACCACTTTTTTTTTTAAATCGCAGGCTTCCCATCTCCTCTCCTGCTTTCCTGTGAGGACACTCTCCAGTACCGAGCATGCGCAGGCAGCCCTTCCGGTGAAATTCCTGTCAACTCCGCCACGTCACCCCTCCCTCAACATCTGAACGTGGGGGACGGGAAGGTCCTAGACGTCTGCAGAGCAGTACAAGACATCTATTTTTTCGCCCACCAATCTCAGTCTCGCAAAATCGCGATCGATACGCGCTAACTGGCACGCTTAGCAAAAGGCAAAGCAGCGATTCGTGTGGGACATTCCCCCCTCCTTTCTCTCTCGACTCTTCCCCCCCCCCCAACCATTTCCAGCAAGCCTGCAAGTTCCAGCCCTCAGGCCAGACAGCGACCAGTGAAGACTGTACGGTAGTAAAGATCGCATATAAATATCTCAGGATAAATACGTCGGTCCGTGCAGTTCTGTCGGTATTTTCAAATAAAGCCTACAAATAATTAATTAATTTTAACTTTATCTTAACAAATATTAAAATACATCACAGTATGAAAGAGCGTTCTCGTCCTCGTAATCATCGTCATTATCGTCGTCGTCGTCGTCGTCTGGCGTAAAATTTCTTTGACTTTAGTAGTGAATTCTCAGCATTGTGTAGCCATAGCAAAATGTAAGCAGTGCTCACATTAACGTATTTTCCACTTGCGTTTCTACATGACTGTCTGGCTGCATGGTGGGTTGTCACCCCTGACACCTCTCTTTTCCGCTTGCTTCCTCGCCGTTCCTCTTTCCATCTGCATTCTTACCTCTTTCTTTCTCGCCTTCTTTTCCTTCCCCTCTTGTTCCCGTGCCTTTCTGCCTCTTTCCACATTCCCTTATGCACACCCGGGCTGGCTTGCATGAGCGTTAGTATCTCCAGTTCATACGTAAGTGTGCACGTGAAATACACAGGGCGAACGGGCCTTATGACGGGAAGACGGACGAACGCTCATGCAAGCCAGCTTGGGCTATAACAACGACGTTCTTTTCTAGCGAATAAACTTGTAAGGAGAACACTAGCGTACAATACAAAACTAATAGTCAATGGCATTCTCTCACGCACACGCACACGCACACGCACACGCACACGCACACGCACACGCACACGCACCGACAGGTAAACTGCCCTACCTCCCACCCGACCCCACCCCATAAAACCTGGTAATGGTTAAGCCCAACAACGGCACAAACAAGCATAAACAATCACCATAAACAATTCAGAGGGGAAAACTGAATATTGCAAGTGATCTGCTTTATTTCAAACACCTGCCTCTCCCGAAGGTGCAAGATACGGAATCGTTTTCTCTGGTGGAAATCATTGCCAAGCAGCTAACAACAACCCCTCACGCCTCTGAACCCCCCCCCCAACCTCACTCCAGTTCTACCCCCCCCAACTCTCCCATGAACGCCCCTACCCTTCCACTCCCTTCGGTGTGTTCAGCTGCCCCCGTAAATGCCACCTGCATTTTTGTAACCTTAAAAGCTCCAGAGCCAGCAGACGACAGGTAATGGATCCATGCAACAGGCCTTCCAGAGACCAGGGAAGATGATTGAATTAAAGACACGAACTGACGCCAGATCTGGTAACGGGAAACTACTTAATTAGTAAACGCTTTTAAAAAAATGCTAAGTCGTCTTTCATCTTAATGGAGGCGGTTACGCACCCCCTCCCCCAACTTTTTTTCCGGTTTAATATGACGAGGTTTATCTGAACTCGGATGCCAGTAGCTGCTGTGACAAGAATGAGTACAACAAACGAACTGAACCAGTCCTGGCAATACAATACATTACAATACAATACAATGAATTCAAAGTACAATAATTTAATGTAATTCAAATACGATAATAGAAAACAATAATACAACACAATCGAATACAGTAATACAATAGGACTATTCAGTGGCTGTATAGCCCACCCGAACCATGAAGCATACAAGCTTGACGTATACCAGGTTACAGGAGCAAGATAATACAAGATAATACACGCGCGGACGTGTGTGTAGAGGGGGAATATTAGTAATACAGTCATTCGATTTTGTTCACGCCATCCAGCCCCTTTGAACAAATTTTCAGAGCACAATCAACAGTATGCGGAAGGTGAAACAGCAACAGATAACTGGCCCGCTCGCGTGCGCGTGTGTATGGGTGTGCGCGAGTGTGCGCGTGCGTGTGTAAGAATGCAGTGTAGTCCGTTACCTCTAAATACAGCGTAATCAACAAGAAGCCGGAAACGAAGATTTTACCAACGTCTGGCCTAAGACTATCCCCACAACGGGATCTTTGGACGTGTGACAAACGTAGATACATATAGTAAGACGTCAGCACAAATTCTTGTGGTCATAATGAAACAAGCAAGCTTAACGGGGTCCTTAGCAGTGGGGTTATGTTGTAGGATTAGATAGGGACTTCGGTTTGAAAACTGTGACTTCCTGCTAAACGGGATGCTTACAATTCCGATTCCCACTCAGCACATGCAAGTTTGAGCCAAGTTGGGACTGGTCGCAAGGAAACAAAATTCGCTAACGTGAATGCGCGTTTGTTGCCATGGCATGATCATTGGCCAGTCTGACGTCGCCCTAATCTCACGCTCCTCCTTCCCCCACCTGATACCCGCCCCTGTTGTTGCCCACCCCTTCCTCGACATCCTACAGCAGAGCGGCAACGCGCGCTCGTCATCGAGACGATGAGGTATGAGGTTTGGTTCCAGCATCTGGCACCAAGTACTTTGTCTCTGGAAGTCTGGCTGAGACCTCAGGTTTGCTGGTCAAAAATGGCAAAGACTGCAGCAGCCTCTTCGACGCAGAGAAGGGTAACAGTGCCATCTTTTGAACTGAAAAGGTCACTCGGATGTTCGTTCAAAAGAATCGCTTCGCTGTGCTTTGTACCTCTTTTCTGGTCGCCTCACATGCCCTGTCGATGCAGTGTGGTTCGTTCATGCATCCAGCCGCATACGTAGACAAAATGACTTTGTGAAAACGAATACCTTTGAAGATCAGCTTCTCACGGCACAACGACCTATGTTCCTTCTGTTCTGAGGACTGCGGTTAGCACGTGCTGGCAAGTCCTGTTTGTTTACTGTGGGTCTGTGGCAGCGCAGCTGATACGTACCATACCATAAATGAAGCGGGCTAAAGTGCTGTGAACAAACAAGCAGTCCACCAGACGTTCGGACAGCACGTTCTACCAATTATGCAGAGTTCACACGGTGCGACCAAGTCGTATGAAAAGCATTCACAAAGAACTAATCCATTGGCGTGGATTAAGCAATTTGTCTAGCCTCCATTGAGAATTTCCCTCCAAGAAAACCTTCATCCCGAAATTTTAAAGACACCATGTGCTCGTAAAGAGCATCCAATCCTACTGTTAAACAAAGTTTAATTACAAATGGATGGATTAATTTCTTATAATTGGTTTCATACGACTTGCCCCAGCCGTGCATCTGCCGCAGTTCTTAAGAACAGCGTTGAGACAAGCGATATAGACGTAAGGACGAAGTGTAAATATGTTACCCAGTGAAGCCAAAGCTCCTAAACAGCTGGGGCTGCCGGGTCTCTGGCGTTACTTCTAGATTGTTACGTTTGTTTGAAAACAAACAAACAAACAAAGCTCGTTCCGGTTGCACACCTGCATCGCTGACTAGTGACGTCACAGACGTTGCTATGGGAGGCGTTCGTGACTGATGCTCCAAGTCGACAACCAGTAACCATTAAACGCATTATTTATTCAAGAAGTCTTCTCTTCTGTAACTTTGTTCACTTCACCGGAAGAATCACACATCCGGGGATGTGAATACGCCGTTAAGAACAGACACCCAGTCCACAGAAATTTCACAAAGTAACCTTTTGCGTCACGAACGAAATGGCCGAGATAACTTAGTCTAGACACCATTTGTCACTGATGGCTGGCAGCTCTAATGTGTGGCTATTTTAGCCCCCCTCATTAGAGAGCCGACGCGAGTTACCTAAGCAATTGTTTCCACTATGACCAGTCGAATTCGTCTTCATTTACACGAGGAACTAGACCTCGCTTTAACTGAAAGTGACGGCCCATGAAGTTTTACTGTCATTGCATCGACAGCATCTATACCAGGATATTTTATGGTGACAGTGATTACGACACTTAATGTCTGCCTTTGTTTTAGCACACTTTACAACTTTCAAAAACTTGCAATGATCGTCAAAACTAACCCAAATTTCGAACAGAATAGATGAGAATTCAGTCCATATTTTGAACCCCCAAACAAACAGTTAATATGGTTTCTGATAAACTGTCGTGAACTGTGGGGTTCCTTATGCCTTTAAAATAAGATTTCAGATAAAGCTTGTTGTTTTATGGTTGTTGTTACTGTTGTTGCCGCTGAAAGGTCTGTCTCCTAAATAGATATGGCAGTTCCAAACCGCAATCCCAGCTGGCCAACGCAAAAAATAAAAGAAAGGGGCACATGCCATGTTCTATTTTTTCTTAGCAACTATAAAACGCTCCTTCCTATCAATCCCTGTCTTCTAAGCTTGCATGACATTAACATTCAGCTCTTGTTGTTGTTGTTGTTGTTGTTGTTGTTGTTGTTGTTGTTACTTGCATTGCTGCAGAGACAACAGACGTTTGTGAAGTGGAAAAGTGCACTGGAAATAAACACCAGGAACATGAACGTTGTGACGGAGAAATCACAAAATCCAACTACACATCCGGCACAAATATTTGCCTTACGATATTCACTTTCGCACTGCACTCTGAAACTGTGTACTTAAGAGAAATGGTGCCAGCACACGATACAGAGAGGCATAAATCTGTTTACTCTATTATTTTTGCAGTTCTCCCAGGACCCAGCGGGAACTGTGGTCCATTCTTGACGCTGTGTTCTATGCCCTGCGCCCGACTGCACAGTCCACACAACGCTGCACCGATGCGCCTGACGTCACACGCAAAGCCAGTTCGCGATTGGTCACGCACAAATGATTTCATCAGGCAGTCGCAGTCGCTGGCGGCTGATGAATCATCGCTTTCCATTTTTTTTTGTGTCTCCCCTTTCCCTCCGTCCACCCGGTCCTTCCAATTCCACAGAGACTTCTCTTTCACGTGCCATTGTAATAGCAGCGATTGCCACAGGTGTTTATTCCCCCACCCCCTCCACCACCCCCATCATAAAAGTTCCACCCATCTCCCTCCCCATCTCGCAAAGGTCGGTCTAACTACTATCTTGCAACGCCGGCGGGAGGAATGGATGGTAGTACGGAGGGAAAGCGGTGTTTGCTCCTAAGCCTCTAGCGGGAATGCACAGTTAGACGGCCGATGCAAATTGTTATTAATATTACAGCATAAATCCGGTATTGTTACAGTGTTGTTCTTTATTGGCATCGCTGCCGCTGTCTTATGACTATTGCAATCGCTGTCGTCGTCATCATAATTATGATCATATAATTTTTATCGCACATCCTTTACATACAATTATTGTCATGAAGAATCAAGCCGGGTCCTATTGCCTACGGTGCTGGCAGTACGAGCAGCTGCAGAATGTCATCTCTGTAGACCATGCCAGTAAGTTTGTCTTGCAACCGGTGCAAGGGGTGTTCTGTAGGCCATCCCCATACCTATTCCAGGATGGACTCACCACTAAATGGTTCACAGTGGCATCGTGATAACGCTCATCCTGTCGCCTTCAGACCCTGAATCTCCCATCGTGAAACGATTCGGCAACGTAGGACTCATGGGTGAAGAGAACTCTGGCCCACTGCTGACGTGTCCAGTCCAGATGACGTCGGGCCCAGGCCAGGCGAGCAGCGCTATGAGCCAGCATCAGAAGAGCTCGCGCCGTGGGACGCCTTGAAAGCATGGTATCACCGAGCCAATTCCTAAACGTCTGCTCGTTGAGGGTGACATTGCTGGCTGCTCGCAGCTGCCTCCTGAGTGTGTTGGCGGTGGATGTTCTGTCCCATAAAGCTCACAGGACGTCAAACCTGTCCTCCAGTCTGGACGCTGATCGTTGTCGTCCTGATCGCCTGCGCTTGCTGACACTTCCTGTCTGCTTGTAGTGGTCTTGCAATATCGCAAGGACTGAATGGGATACTCCCAATCGACGACTAACTTCCTAGACCCCGATGTCCTCCTGGAGCCACGCAGTCACCCTGCCGCGATTAACATCACCGAGTCAACGTGTTAGAGGCATGGTTATAAACTGTCTTCCGACCACGTCCATGAATACCCACCAGTCCCTCAACAGTACAGTGGCTGAAATGTGTTCACAATACACATGATTCGCACGTTCACTGGGATATTTCACTCGTTCAGTTTCGCTTTGTCACCTACACGCGTTTGATTTAAACATTCTCTGGCGTATTGGGTGCACAAGCTTGACTGCATCTTGTGGTATGCACGAAAGGGCAAGCACTGATTTCCATCCGCAGTGACATTCGCCGTGAGTGCGTAAAATAAGATGAATTTAAATGTCCGGGTGCGATCTTGTGTTTTTGCAAATTACACACATCCTTGACCTGCCTGCCAAAGTGCGTCTGGTCTGTCAATTCTTTTGAGTTGTGTTTATGCACACAATTCACTCGAGAAAAACACACTGAAAAAAAACTCTGCACGCAGAAAATGTCTCCTGCTTATTTTCAACATCGGGCTAGAGTTTACGTGACCTCAAACGGACAACAAAAGCACAACAAAATCAAACTAAGCCCCACGGTCTATGGTCCCGGCCAGTGAAGATCACCAACTGCTCAACGCATTCCAATTTTGTGTAGGAGTAAAGAGGTTTTTGATAACTCCAACAAAGTACTGGCAGCGCTCTGTCCTCATTTGTTCTTTATTAAAGAGGTTTTTGATTACCACAGCCAGATGTAAAGGGGTTGCGATGGTGGTGACAGAAAATGGCGGTATGTGAAGAAGCAACAGACTCGTGGGGCTTACGTGGGTACCCCAATGTTTGCCAATTTTCTATTTCGATTCTGCACTGCCCCGGAACCTCCGAGGGAAGGAGAGAGGGGTGGGGGGTGGTGGGAGTAGAGACCACCTCGCAATAACAGATCGGGCGATCTGCAGCAAGCGCCACGAAGCAAAGTGTTGGTTTTATGTCTGCGATTACTGTAATTTCTGGGCGAAAACTGCTCATCGGCCTCTCTCGTTATTTCCACTCACGCGCGCCAGTTGCAATAAGCATGGATGCTGAAACATAAAGTAAGTCCGGACCATGAGGTGTTCTTCTCGCAATCTTCCTTCAGTTTTCTCTGCCAAAGGAACAGGAAAAGCGTTTATCTCCTTCACTGAAATATTTGAAAGCGTAGAAAAATATGCTACCTCGGTGTACAGAGCAAACGCTTATTTTTTTCCAGGTTGTCGTCTAGAGCTCCGTTATCTCTCGAATCCTGTGTTTGTGTTTAAACGAACAGACGCGCGTGCAAATAAACACTCAAACACATGCGCGAACGTACGGAGGTGGTAAAACCGTTATTGTAATCAATATTTTCCCCCCTTAACTTCAATCATCTGTGGCTTCATGCGAATGAACAATGCTAAGAAATGCTCCAAACGCATTCTTAACAAATGGCAGAAAGACAACAAGTGGAAAAGTTGGGGGTGGGAGAGAAAGAGAACGGACATACAGCGAAAAGGTTAATTTCTTTCGATGTGTCTTAGCAGAGATTGCTCTTTTCGTTATTCTATTTTTAAGTCTCCCGCGTGACCTGTGATCGGCAGCAGTTAGCGAGACGCGTCTCCTAGTCCATCCGCGCCTTCATCAAGAGGCCCACTCGACTCCAGGCCACGGGATCGGAGGATTTGGACGAGGGAGGGAGGGACTGGGAGAGGTCGCGAGGATTAGTGACGAGAGGAGAGGCTGAGTGCTTCACATAAGAGGATCGCACAGGGAAGCCAATCGCGAGCACCCGTGCTTGACGCTCAAAATCTAACGCGTTGGGCGTCTACGAGTGCGTGCTGGTGTAGGTGTGCGTGCGTGGGTGCGTTATTTTGTATGTGTGTGTGTCACTTCTCATACTGACAGTAAAGAGACCACTCCGTGGTGACCGATAGCTGAGTGGTAAAGACATTGGGTTTCACGGTTAAAAAGTCGCAGGCTTGATACCCACATTAGCTAAAGATTTTTTTTTGGGGGGGGGAGGGGGAATAGGGGTATGGTTGGGGATTGGTATTAGGTAGGGGTTCAAGCCTGTGTCTTTGCACTAAACGGGATGAAAGGTGGTCTGCGCATGCGTGCCCCAAGTCAGTGGGAAATGCAAACTCGCTGCCCGGACAACCCCACTCTCCCCCAGACCGACCTCACCTCTCTCTTCCACGAATTGCCCTCTCACTCAATCCCAGCACACTTCCAGCCACGCCGCATTTGTTGTGGGAGTTTACACGGCTGAACTAAGTCGGAAGAAAACAGACTTAAGAAACTAGTCTCCCGCTTGCAGAAAATATGCTCTTAAAAATGGATCGAATATTCCTTACAAATGCAGGTTTCCACTGAAATCTACGGGAGAAGAACAGTTCGGAGAGAAATTCTACATGGAAATGAGTTTAAATCCAAAACGCACGGTTAGCTTAACTCCGCTTTCATCGGACTAAGTCGAACAATGTAAATTCCGCATTAGCCGGCGAACCTTACTGCGGGGCCCTTTAGGGGCAGGATGCGTGTCACCAACACCGCGGTAGTCATGGTTTCGCATCTCGTTGTGGATACACGGACCTTCTTTTTAGATGTAGCACCCGTTTACTGGGCGGACCTCCTAGAAATTCCTTCAGCTTTCTACAGGCAAACTGGCTAATTTTCTCCACACCAACCAATCAAGCGACGTGGTAATTCTGCCTTCTAATCTACTGGTAGGAGACAATTCCTTGCCGGGTTCTAGTTGCTCATTAACGCGAAGCAGAAATAACTCAAGCCCTCAACTGCAGACCGCTTAGTGACATGGCGCTGGGTCATCCCCGTTTTCATCCAAGACGGTGGAGGCAACATCCCGAGTCACTGCCCTCTCCGCGGCCAGCTCACACATCTCCGCTTCTGCACACCCACTCTCCGCATCCTGACTCCCCTCTAAGATCAAAGACCTAGCTAAAAATACTTCATTACAGCAAGCACAAAGCCGCTCTGCTGTGAATGCTCCCAGAGTCGTGATGACAGTTACGGAACGACTGCTTTAGCTCCGGGGGGAAAAAAATCATGCTAACATGTCGGCATCGTCTAACGACTGTTGTGCTTTCCTTCTATCGATTAGGCCCGGGTTTTTTTTCAAAGAATGGACATTTTCGGGATAGAAAGGGTGGTGTCTAGGTCTGCACAAAGCAGCGCGCCCAGCTTTGTCCGTCAGGTTGGAAGCTCGACGTCTGGAGGCGCGAACGACACGCACCTGAGTTCCTGTTGACAACGTTCACACAAAACGACTGATCGGATTTCCTGTGCAAGTTAATAGTCGCCAAGGTGACGTTGCATTCAAATCTGAACAAGTTATTCGTACGACAAACCACAGCGGGATCGATGGGCGCAAATTCCAAAGAAGTGTTTACTGCGTTTACTAGCGAACGAACCCACGTCACTCCAGGAGTCACAGTCCTTCTCGAGGACATAAGAACTGTAGGGACAAGAGATAAAGCAGCTGAGACGTCTTTTACACCGACAGAGGTGCCGAAAATATTCTTCAGACTTAATTTTGATGACGACTATGCGCTAGTGGATTTGTTTCCCCCACCCCACCCCGTTCTGTTCCACGAGTCTGACAAGATCTGCGCTGATATTGCGTTTCCTCATCACGGCCCATGAGTCTGCATAAATGCTGGCATCTCTGGGAGATTGTTAAGGGGAGATTAGCCATTCCAAAGGGAAGGGGGGTACAAAACCAGTCCATCGTACTTTACAGAGCATTACGCGTTACGTGGCATTACACTTTATGGATGTTACGCGTTACAAAAACGACAGCATGATCGTCTTCGGAAAGACAGAAATCTAGACGCCGAGAACCAAAGAATAAAACAAAACTTAGGAAGGGGCTGTGTGTGCACTCGCGCGGGCAGGTGTGTACACACGCACACACACATACAACAAGTGTGAATGCTTGAGAGAACCTGGAAAACGTGTTCCTAGCACAAGGTGCAGGAGCGAACAACCTCCATGCACTCCTCCCACGCACCTTCCAGACTAGACCACAAAAAGACATACAAAACAGAAAGTGGGTGGGCGTCAAGGGCGAGAAGCTGACAAAGACAGCGGAAGAGAGACTGAGACCTTTCAGATCGCAGGATAGCTTCTGTCCGTCGCGAGCAGAGGAAATCGAGAGTGAAAGTGAAACTCTCCTGTTTTCGCGTGCTTATAGCCAGATAGAGAATCACTTCTTGTGTAAAACTACGATGTACGAATGAAAAAAAAAAAGGATTTCTGGCCTCCGCTAGGTCTGTTAAAGGCTGCGCCGATAGGAATGATACAACCACAGCACCGTGGTGAAAGGCCATGACCCCTGACCTCGGACAGTTGGGCGAGTTCACCAGCGGACTCGCGAAACGACAGGCTTCTGTCCAGTGGCAAAAGTTTACACGATCGACTGGTCTGCTCTGAAGGGGCTGGGAAGTGGGGTTGGGGTGGGAACAACTAAGCTAACGTTCTCTTTCTCCTAGGCTGAAAACAGCTCTTTACAAAAAATAGAAGGGAACAGCAGAAGGTAAAATGGCTGAGTGCACTGGGTCCGGTGAGAACAATGGATGGACTTCGCTCACATTCTTCAAACAGATCGATCAGGTTCGACGACACCAGGAGTTAGCACAACAGCGTCAACATTTGTAATAACTTGTTGTCTCCCCTCCCCGCCCCCCACATACACTTTGTGTCCAGCACCCACCCGCCACAGAGGTCGCGACTTCACTTTTTTAAAAAGGGACGGCAAACCTGAGCCATTCAATTTACCACGTCTGACATTTCGTTATCCATTTTTCTCTCCCTTGATCAGGTCTGGCTGGGTGAGGTTACTTCGCAATTACCCGCGTCTGACTTTTTAACATCTCCATTGGGCAGCAAACAAACCCCGCGTCCTTGTCATTCCTGCTGACAGTTCCTTTCTACTTTTAAAAAAGATTTTATTGCCTCAAAACCTGCGTTTACGTGTGCTGCGTAAACACAATAATATTAATGTGATCTTTTCTATCATGTTGATCATCGTTACGGGTTAAAAGAGAAAAGCAGACTGCCAGGTACGTTGTTTTCCCTTCGCTCCAGATGAGGTCCTGCAACATGTTAAGCTTGTACAGACTACGACACTGCTCCCTTTTGTCTGGTCGTCGCTGCTGGCGAGACTGGAATCCGAGCTTCGTTCGCTTTTCAGGTCATCGACGCGAGGCTGAGGTAACGTACCGCAGGCCAAGCGAGGAGGTGGAACCGGGGTAAGGAACTTCAAAGGTTACTACGCTACTACTCCCATCAGTCCTCGCTCAGAAACAATTGTACCTTTTCGACATCAGCTCCCCAGCAAGGACTGATCTGTCTTGTTAACACGACACTGTAATCGATCTCGGTTCTGGTTACTGGCACTTGTTTGCCATCGACCAAAGTTGTCCCCTCTCCCCCCCTCCTCATGCACACACTTTCTCTTTTCCCTCTCCCTCCCTCTTTACTCCGACAGAGACACTTAAAACGAAATTAATGCCGAGCTGACTGCAGCAAATTTGTACTAAAATCCCATGCGACAGTCAAGAAGTTGTTAAAAGTCTGGAAATGTCATGCGGTAAAAACTACGTTCGATGTTTTTAAGAACACCGGTACTATTTTGTTTCCTAAGAATAACATTTAAATATTCTTTGGATAAACCAGTGCGCTGGCCGAGAAAAAAACATAAGTGTACCGGTTAGGGTTCATACATTTGCAAGGATAAACACAGCGTGTTCATGTTATACGTTCCCTTCCGAAATTATTTTAAGTGTTCCCGGACATTGCAGTTAAAATGTGTCCACAATATTGTCTCACGTTCTAGTAGTTTCTTATGCGGGGTCCCTCAATGACAGAAAGGAGTCAACAGTAAAGTATTTGTGAATAACGTAACCAACCCACAAAAATAAATAAATACTGCGGAAAGCAAAACGTTCCCACCTCCCCATCAAAACTCTCTCCTCGACTTTGATGTCACATCCTCTTCAAGCCTTCCCAGCATGCATTATCTCCAGAGAAAACGATCGACCTCGTCATTCCCCACCCTGCCCCATCACTCGCTCCTCGTCTCCCACCCCCTCCCTCCGGCCTGGAGGGAGATCTTTACATCAGAACATTTCGCTTGGTTTTCAAGCCACACGCAGTCCCTGTCGTCTAGTTCCACTGTTCGACCAGCCGAGCTAAGACCGCGACAAGACGAACGCAATTCTCGACCAGAGGCGAACAACTACCCATGTCCAAAAAAAAAAAAAAGCGAACGCCAGTCAGAACTAACTGAAGAAAAGTCTCCCTGACCACTTCAGATGAAATCTGTGAGAAAATGAGAGGACACCGTCTCCGAGACTTGATTAGATATAGACATTTTATGTAATTGGTGCCAAATGCATTCCACTGCAGGGTATGAGTTAAAAACAACGACAGTTTCAAAGTTAATGATTTAAAAAATAATAAAACTTTGCTATGTCCATGCTAAAATTACTTTCAGGTAGGCGTCCACAATTCACCCAAGAAAAAAAGTGTGGCAAATCAGAAACTGCCTCATTATATTACTTGAGATTTTAAAAATGACATTTGCCAAAATTTTTGCTGACTGTGGATTTTGAGTAAGATTAACTCCCTCAGCCTACTCCTCCGTGCAGCTGTACAGAAAAATGAAACTAACGATCGCATATTCTTTGCTTTTACTCGAGCTGTTTTCATCTCAGCGGGTGTTACTGTCTGACACCCCCTTCCTCCATCTTACCTGAACAAAGCACAACAGACAGGCGAACAATTGGACCAGCGAACATAAAAGCAAACTTTCAGATAGCATGTCTCCTTTGTAAAGATGCAGAAAATACATGGGATATAAAGTTTTCACGATTGTGGAATGGTAGCATTGGATACTAGTCCGCTGTCCTTCCCTCCTCGGTGCCCCTGAAGCCACAGGGAGGTTGAGAAACCTTTCGAAAGTGCATGAAAACTGAAGTTCTGGACAAATCACCAGGCTCTGGTATCAGAATGTTTTACTTTTTTTTTTTAAAAAAAAGCATTTCCGCAGAGTCGTTCACTTTGGTGTCAAAATCAGCGCTGGCCACGGTTTTAGTCCATCTCCACGACTGACCATCTTCCCCACCTTACCCCAGGCTTCCCGGACGCGAAATTCTTTTCCCCGATTGAGTTCTGCCCCAGCCCGTACACGCATGCGCAGGCCACCTTTCATCCCGTTTAGCGCAAAGACACAGGCTTGAACTTATACATGAAAACAGAAGCCCTACCTAATACCAAACCCTAACTCTACCCCTAACCCCTTCCCCTCCCAAAAACATCGTAAGCTAATATGGGTTTCGAACCTGCGACATAACGGTTAAACGCAGTTGTTTTTTTTTTACCAACTCGGCTATGAAGCACCACGAATTGGCCTCTTCCCTGCAGCTGTTGCTATAAGAAGCCACGATGTGTAGAGGTCATGGCTTGACCTACAATTATCTGTTGTTGTGGTTAGCAACTGGCATGCGCATGCGCAGTGCATTTTGTACGCTGCGCATGCGCGCCCGAGCTGGGGGCAGAAATCGGGACAAACAATTCGCTTTCTGCACGGGTTTTTATATTGTTATCTCGATGAGGTCCTCGGCGGCTGGGTTGGGTGCCTGCCTGTCAGCTTCAGCTGCAGTTGCAGTCATCGTAGACGTCCTCGCCAAGAAGCGGGAGTGAACTCCCCTGACAGTTCCTGCCAACCCACGGCATCCGAGAGCAGTCATGACGAGCTCCCAAGCAGACTGCGGAGGAGACGCGAAGAACTTGGATGGAAGGGGCGGAGATCTTGGGGCTGGGAGAAGAAGATGGCGAAGCGGGTGATGTGAAGAGGAGCTGGCCGGACAAACGGTACCCTACCACAGTAAGGGAGATGCACAAGGCAGAAGGAAGTCGATCTCCTACCGGGAAAAGTTATTTTCGATCACCTGTGTTTACGTTTCCTTGTCAGCGGCGATCATCTCTCTCCCTAATTCTTTCTCCTTGCTACTTGTCTACCTATCTCCGCGATCCTTCTCTGCATGTCTGTCTGTCCTCTCCGCGAAATCGTAGTCATTTGTGCCTTTCGAAG
This sequence comes from Lanistes nyassanus, assembly GCA_004794575.1. Classification (NCBI taxonomy): domain Eukaryota; kingdom Metazoa; phylum Mollusca; class Gastropoda; order Architaenioglossa; family Ampullariidae; genus Lanistes; species Lanistes nyassanus. The sequence goes on along the minus strand of SMGT01009054.1, from coordinate 753,391 downwards.
GTGGTGGTGGTGGTGGTGGTCTTTGTTTAGAGGGACAGTGCCTCCACCTCGCGGTGATTTCGCACTATGGGGGTGGGGATCCTATTACTAAACTATGCACTGAAAGAACAGGCAGCTTAATGTGCGGGGAAATGGCTGAATGGAGTTTGCACAACGTTTAACTCCAGGAAATAATCCTTGGCCACACCGGGATTCAAACCAGCAACCATCCATCTGCTAGTCCGCAGCTATACCAACTGAGCTAACCAGCCCCCCCCCCCCCACGAAGGAAAGGGTCGAGGGGGAAATAAGGGGGCAGGGGGTCTCTCTCTTTCTCTCAATCTCATGGATGAAAGTGCAAAATAATTGTGGGCTTTAATATACCAGGCATTTAATGTCGTAAATGTTGCGCGTTGGATGCTTTTCGTGTGTGTTGGGGGAGGGGAGCCGCACGTGTACATGTCTATTATTACGTATGCTCATTTCAAAAAAGGGCTGAAGTCTATCGAACACGCCAGTCGTATTCTCATTTTATCTTTCACTCTCTCTTTCTCTCTCCCTCTCTTTCATTCTCTCCATCACTCTCACTCTTATACACAACGAAAAGAAAGGAAGTTGGAAGTCCGCGACTGAAAGCGAAAGAAGATTCTCCCTGAAAACAAAGCTCCTTGGCAAAATCCAGTTACTGTCCCAGCGCGTGACTCCCAGACACCCAGACTCGCGAGCCGAGAGCCGTTCTCTCCCGTACTGACCTACGCTCCCCTCAGTTTTGGGAAGTCCAGATTCGAGCTTCCCCCACCCCCCACCCCCCAGTGTGTGCCTCTCTTCACTTCGTACACGAGACTCCAGTCCAAGCAAACGTCGCACCCTTCGGCCAATCGATATTTCATTCTGTCGGGACCAGACACAGTGACAGAACACAAACACTGTGCGCAGCGCTCCGCATTTCTGCACGCAGTTTTGTCACACCTCGCCTGCCAGAGTTCGGCGTGTCTGCCTTCATCAGAGAGGAACCAAAATCAACTCTGCAGGTCGTGAAATGAAACTCCGCTTTACACGAAGCCCGCACAAGCAGGCGTCAGCATCCCGGAAAACAGGGGCTGTGCTTGCACGGGAGTACTCGCTTTCAAGACGGGAGTGATCAGTAAATAAAAATTCCGGCTGTTTCGGAGAGACGTCTTCAGCGATGCTGCACTGAAGTGTTCTTTAACAGACGCGGCAAACAGCGGGGAAAGTGAGAAACAAATTGAAAAGCTGGGCAGATACATTTAGATGCAATGTGCAACACACTGCTGCGAAGACTAAGATAATCAGGGAGAAAAAAATCAGGAAAGATGGGGGGGGGGGGCAGGGTTTACAGGAGCAGAAATGTGGACTTATTTAAGAAAAAAGTTCTTTTTCGTATAAATTACCTACAGACAAACCACAGAAAAAGAGCTTCGTTGACAGAATTAGGAGAAGCGAATAAACATTTTCCACATGCATGGCAGATGCCTGAATAAAGGTAACTAAAAATGAGCAGGAAACAGAAACACATACATGCCTTATACACAGTGAAATCTAGAGAACACAGAGCACCCGCAATTTATGCACACTTGCACTAGGTGTTAATTAAATGACAGGCGCAGTCCCGTGAACAAGACTCTCCGCCCCCCACACATACCCCCACCCCACACCCACACCACCACCACACCCCAAAGACCCGACGATTGAACGACGTCGACGCCATTTTCCGGAGTCGTCATGCAAGCAATCGGCGTTGTCGTCACCACTTGGGATTCTCACGCGCCTCGGCGCGGGTCGTCGGCGACCTCTGACCCCAGCAAGCTTTCGCAGGAACAAAGGAATGCGGCATGAGGAATTGGCCAGGCCATCAGCACGCGCCTCGCTGCATCTCAGAGAAGAAAACGTCCACCCTCCTTCCCTCTCCCCCGACCCAGCTCCTGTCAGCTTTTTTTTTTAGCCAGTCTGGATCGATCCACGCCACGCCATACTTTCAGGTGAAGAGAAAAAAAACCCACGAACAATTCTTCGCATTAAGGTTTGGTGCGCGTCTTGTCCCTGCACAGCCCTGTCTGACGTAAGGCTGGTTAACGGCATACTTGTCTATACAGAGACGGGAGATGAACAAGGAAGCCGACGGACTAGCGTAGGGGGATGCGTGGGGGAGATACGGCACTCGGACAGTGCGTCTACTCAAGATCTGCCTTCTGGCACGCTGCCGACCGCGGACTTTTGCAGGCGAGTGGGCAAATTGTCAACAGCGACCTCGCCGATCTCTCTACGCTGAGCGCAGTACAGAAAGACCGACCAGAGATCGCCAAAGAGAGGAAGATAGGGAGAAGGAGGATGAAAGAACCCTGGAACAAACGTTGAACTCTCGAGATAATTAATATTCTTCGGTCATGACCCCTAGGAGCACATTGCATGACGCCCAATGGCAGGCGGGTTTTACGACAGAGCAAGACTCGAGCCACTCTCATGCAGAGGGGCCGAGGACGCTGCCTAGTGTTGCTCGCGTCGCTCGCGTGTACCAAACTCGGCCTTCGGCAGTACCCAACCAGCATATCGAACCCGACCACACCCCTCCCACGAGACTAAAGAGTTCCCATGCGTTGGAAAAATTTTCTTTTCTTTTTTTCGGAATATGTCGTATTATCATGTTTTAAGGTCAAACTATGTACCCTTACATTCCACCACGGCGCGCCACCTGCCGGGAATTTGAGCATCGCGACCGTTAAAGTAGTCTGTACCGGTTCGATAGACGTCTGCAACCAGCTGTCTTCTCTTCCCTCTCCCCATCCCCCCACCCCCGAGAAAACACCGCACGGAGTTAGATCAGTGCTGATCTTTCCCTCATCCATTTAGCAAGGACGCTCTTCCAAATTAGTTCTCGCATCACCAAAAGGACAGCGACAGGGGACAGCGGTGACAGGAAACAGGGAGTACAGAAAGGCGAGCAGACGTCGAAGAGTCCTTGTGTCTGCTCCATTTGACGTCATCCACGAGAGCGCGCGACGACGTGAGGTCAAGGTAGCTAGACAAAGCAGCAGCGACTACGAGACGCCGCAATATATATATGTATAGCAACAGTTTATATAATGAATTAAGCAGCTGATGGACAGACAGATAAGTCAATGGGATGAACAGTCCGAGATTGACCAAGGGACGAGTGGATAAAGGGAAGGATGGTCAGTAAAGAGGAAAGAATGACAGATTTTTGAAGGTGATGGTTGGGGAACAGGATTGATTTGTTGTCTTTTTTGTGATTTAGTGGTGAGCCGTCAACAAACCCTTCTGTAAACAGACTGACCACATACACAAGAGGGAAAACAACGGAATGACCCCAGATTTCAATTTTCATCTACAGATCGTTTTGCCCCCTCCAGTATGGATCTCCTCCGACTAGGATCCCGTCTGGCGTCCAGCGGGTCTTTCGCTGGAGTTCCGTACTGCCACCACGCTGTGAGGCGGTTCGCCGTAAATGCCGCAAAGAGCGCGGCGTTTTCGTGATGTCAAAAAAAAAAAACAGATAAAAAAATTCGGAATGGTCGGCCACAGTCGGGAGCAAAACCGAAGTCGCTAAATTAACGGGCATGTCTTCTAGTTCCGACAAAATCGGCCACCGCCCGCCGAGAGCTGAGCAGCTGATGCGGTTCCAGCCGCTTGCACATGAATCATCGCTGACTTTCTTTCATGTCGCCGCAGAACGAGCATGCTTGGACGCGTCTGCCATTGGTCTGAGTCACGTGACCTGCATCATGAAGAGGAAGTGGCAGGGATTCTGACTCTGGCGCTACAGCGGCGACCGGCTGTATGTGTATGTGCGTGGGTGCGTCCGTGCGTGGGTCTGTGTGCGCGCGTGTGCGTGTGTGTGTGTGCTTGCGTGTCAGGATAGCCAAGGACAAATAACTTCTGAGCGGTGCTGCTTCGTAATCAGTAGAAAAGTGAAAAGAAAGCTAGAAGAAGCTTAATTTTTTCTTCTTTCTTTTTCTTTCTTTTTCCTTCTTTCTTTTTTGTCTTCCATCTTCTCCTTCCTCCTCTGTATGTGGGTGCACGGGCTGGCACTCACGCGTACATAAATTGCAGTGTGTGTTTGTGTGTCTGTGTGTGGTGAGAGGTTCTGTAAAAACAACGGGAAGTGGGGGGCAAGAGGAGGGGACAGAGAGGAAGGAGGAAAGAAGCTGAGTCCCTTGCGTGTCCTATGGCCACAAACTCCGTTACCGGCTGCTGGCTTGCTGGGACTTCCGATGAGCCGTGGTCAGAAATAACGAACTCAGTGTCGCCGTGACACTGCCACATCGTGACCTTGACCACTGTGTTCACACGCGACAGCACAAGCACGCTCGTCATTCTCAAAAACGTACGGCACGACGACGATTACAGCAACAAAAGGAGCAGTCGCGCTGATATTGTGCATGTTACAGTAAAACTTGACGCTCCCTGCCTCCGTATGCAAGAAACCCGAATAGCTTACTTATTCTAGAATAGCTGCCAGGACAGGAATAAGTTCCTTGAATTTCCCATGCATGAAAACCGAACAGCTTATTTTACTCGGTTACAAGTTATTCGGTTGTCCCAGCTTATTCCAAGTTTCCCGAAACAGTGTTTTCAGAGAGGAAAAAAATCCGCTATTCGGGAATAAAATTAATACTGTTTATACGCATATGGGGCCAAGTCAAGACAGTCCCAAACTGTCGTACAGACCGACAACAAGACATACCAGGTGCGCTCTTGTTAGGTCTGAGCACCCGCTCTTCCCAAGAGTTAAAAGCGCAACCAGGGAGCAGGGAATTGAATGGCAAGTAATTAGCAAGACCTTCTCTGACCTGTCACAGGCACTGCTGCCTTTCGAAATCAAAAACACAGATTTGGGAAGGTTTCAAGGAAGGTCGATCGAGGGAAAAAGAGAGAGAGAAAGAGAAAGAGAAAAAAGCAGAGTATTGGAGAAAGAAAGAAACGCACACGAAATTGTGTAGGAGGGAAAGAAAAAAGAAAGAAACGAAAGAACTAATGCGGCCCCACCCACCCCACACCCACCCCACATCCACCCACTCCTCAGCTCACAATCGTGCGTCTGTGAAAAGATGTGAAAGAATGGAAAGATATTTTCACCCAGGAATTCGTGAAGATAATATTAATCAGCAACATACAAGTACTCTCGTTTCTTGTCAAGGGACCAGAGAGTCGCGGCTGGCTCCTTCTAGCTTTTAGGCTGTGGAGAAGCCTGGACAGGAATTCGCAGAAGGCGACAATAAAAACCGAAGAGAAACCATAAGAATACTTGCGCGAAGAAGAACTCGCGGAGCCCAATAATCAATATTTGTTTGTAAGTTTGGTGTTTTTTTCTCATGTTTCCTGTTAACGTTGCAAACAGCAAGCGCGAAAGGCCTATGCACACCTTTCACTAAGAGAGTACATCGTAACCACAAAACCGGGATGGCTTGCATAAGCGTTCTTATCTCCTGTTCGTTCGTAAAGGTGCACGTAAAATACACAGGGCAAATTGGCCTTACGACCGCCCTTATGACAGGAAAAGCAACAACAATCGAACGCTTATGCAAGCCAGCATCAGGACCACAACAGAACATTTATAAAGACGAGAGTGGTACTCACCATCTGTGCCGAGTTCTTGGGCTTTGGTTTGATGTCTTTTATCTTCTCATTCGCTGAAACAGCAAGACGACAGAATGAAGTTTAGAAGGGCCCACCGCGACATGGAGGCATCGCTGGCAGCGCCACTAACAGAAATATATTCTCACAGACAAGGTACACATCTCTCCAACAGTCCAACAGGTGTCTGCTACAAACCATAGCAACGACCACTACATTACA
>SMGT01009054.1:692919-707924 GCA_004794575.1 Lanistes nyassanus | reverse complement strand
TAGACCACACCGCACTAAATAGCAGGATTTTTTCTGATTGGCTGACACGCTGCAACATTTTGAGCCCCTGCTGGAAAATAGCGCGGCGTGTGATCCCCTAAAATGTTGAGAGGCTTCCTTGAAACATTTTCGCTCAACGTTGCAACTTCCATATATGGTAAACATTGCAGAGAACATTGCAAGTGTAGGAAGCCCTTAATGGAGGGGTAGCTCGATCAGTTTCCCCATTAAAGGCAATCTGTACAAAGCGCTAGTCACGCCCATCTAGCTTTATGGCTGTGAAAAATTGACATGGTCGGGAGAATTAGCCAGGATTATATCCTGGAATTAAATAGTGTGCTGACTTCCTTGGTCATCCCCTAACATTAAAGAGACACTGCGGTCAAGGACAAAAATTCGTATTTCGGTGCCAATAAGTGAAAAAAAAATAACAGCGCGTTTATTTATCTGTGGAAAACCGAGTTGTTAATTTATATTTATTTTCGGAAAAGCTGGTCAAACTCCGAAAGGCGGAAGTGAGAACTGTTTCTCCGCATTGACCATCTTTCTGCAGCTATCCGTCTGTTGGATGTTTCAATTCATAGATCAGTAATAGGAACCTATCTGCCCTCTCAATGAGCAAAATCGCGGTGAGGTGAAAGCACTCTGATCTAAACTAGCCAAACTACCATTCCCTCCCCGAATCCGAAACTAACTCTACGGAAACCGAAGGCCCAAACACATTCCTTAAAAAGAGGGTCCCTTTAGGTTCGGTAATGTACTTCAATAGCCCGACCTCCGAGTAAAGTTGGTGTGATGGGGTTTTAGCCTAACACGGTTTTTTTTTTAATTGGACTATCCCAGTCCGCTTAAGCCAGATACCTGAACACCCCCACGAACAGGGACCGGTTCAAAAGTCTACCCAACCCTCTACAATAAGCATTAAGAAGGGTAGGGGAGCGGAAAGCACACCGGTGTGTGAACCAAGTAACTTCACAACCAAAATAAAAGGCGTCCACCAAGGAGCGGACAGCGCTGTTCCAGCGGCGCTGCGTGTCAGACAATTAACGGTCAGAAACAAGCGCGTAAATAATTTATCCAACGTTTAAAAAAGCTAAAAAGGTAACATCTACGCGCCTGTAGCTTCGTACACAGGTGAGCTGAGTGTTCCAGCCTTAGAGGAGCTGTATGTGTCGAGGGTAGAGGTAGACGCCACACTTCAAAGTAAAGCAGTGACTTCCTGCTCCTCGTCCTGGCCTCCAGCCCCTTCCCCCACCCTGCTCTCGGTCAATGAAAGTTTGGCATGTTGCCAGCATCTTGGGCCCCTGGGACCACTGTTCCCCTCTGGCACTTCCGCATACAGTTCTGACAAACGGTTGCGCACATCGTCGGAAAGCACAGTTATTAACTATTATTTATGCTGGTTTTGGATTGTACAAATGCAGCTCTCCTCCGACTATGAGATGGAGGGGAGGGGATGCAGACTATCACAAGAAGAAGCACCTGTAGCCGATTTATCGAAGGACAAAGCGCTGCGTCCTCTGCCGCTGGTCACCTACATAGCGTGACCGGCACAACGTTAGTCTTCTAGTCTCCGCACCCTGACGTTCTATGCGCGACACCAGTCTGTCTTTTCACGGCAAATTTTATTCATGGCAAATGTTATTCACTTCATATTTTATTTCATTGATCCAATATTTTCCCCTTCGCTTTGACCCCACCCTTGGCCCTTCCTTTCCCCCTCTAGCACCTTTGACTCATCGTCTTTTTTTCACTTCTACAAATTTTCATCGTTGTTTACACATCTTTCGGTTTGCTGTAATTACCCTTCGTTTCAACCAGTTTCCAACTGCCCGCCTTTCAATTCAGCGTTTCAAGACTGAAGCCTGAAACGTGTTTTCACGCCAGCTAGAGAAAAGTTAGGTAACAAACTCACACATCCCATCCACGTCAAAATCTTAGCTATCTTTCAGAGGCCTTTCTACAATCGAAGAAGCCAAGGGAAAAGACAAATCGTTTCCCAAATGAGATGCTCAGAGTTCTCTCCCTTCAGAGAGACGAAAACGACTGCTCCCAGCCTACCCGCACATCCACGATCACACACATGAACATGTATCTGACATTAGACCACGTTTAAGGAACGAACTTTTCGGAGAGCTGAACCTTTCATAAAAGGAAGGCGCCCGACTCAGGGGTGGGGATCAGCAAAATCGTTTGTGTAAGGGCGATGCAATAACTGTCACCTGCAAGTAAACCGGAAAGGGTGGTCTGTGCCGAAGCGTAACAAGCCGAGGATCTGGCGCGAGTTCTGTTCCGCCCTGTCTACGCTGCTTAGCCTCAGCCTGCGACTCGTTCTACTGTAGGCTGAATCCCACGTGGCAATGCTTGGTAGGAAAGGGAAAGCCTTGCTAGCTTTGCAGCCAATCGCAAAAAAAAAAACCAACAAACTCGGGCACAGTAGCCTCGTTTTCGCTCACTGGCGTTTGACAGGTCTCGTGACGTGGGTCAGTGGGCCGATGGTCACGGGCAAAGCTCGCAAGGGTGTACACCTTGCTCCGATCTGCCAGTCGCGTGAAGACTGCTCGGTCGCCACAAATGAGAAAGAAAACTGCTTTCTTGCGCAAGCACGCACGGACGCACACATAAACAAACCCACACGCATATAAAGAAATACACAGAAAATCCCAGTCTTTCAAACTAAGACGCCAGAAACAAAGTTTCGAGCTTAACAATGATATTGCGATGACCTCAAACATTACGGAATATCGGATCACCGCAAAACAGGCATCACCATAGTAACGCTGCCTGCTGAAAATAGAAACCCCGCTGACTGGTGTAATAAAACACTAACCTGCAGAATCGGACATGCGGCTGATTACGGCGCTCCATGACAAAACCAAAGATGTCACACAGAAGGAGGACTAAATCTTTACACACGTTCTTGTTACTGTTAATAATGGTATCTGGCCGCGCCCGGTGCGAAGTGTTACAATACTAAAGGAAATCAGTTGTACACATTGTTCAGTTTAACGTGAAGACAGGTGCGAAGCCAGTCTCATCATGGGTGAGGGGTGTGGGGGTGGAGCAGATGGAGGAGAGGGGTGCTGGAAGAAGAGGATGCCAGAGGAAACTGGAGAAACTGAGGCAAACTTTTGACAGACAGCTCTGTAAACAGGTGCCACGTGTAGATAATGTACGCGTGTGCCGGACACGAGATCAAACCCCGCGGCTCTCTCTTTCGGTGACAAGCAAGAGTTACTGCTGCGCTTCCTCCACCCCCACCCCCACCCCCATCCACCGCCGCAAAAGAAGAAAGATTTAGTTCTTATGAAATTTAACGGGGTACGCGTCTGTCCGCGTAAAGTTTCACATCTGCTTGCCAGATACAAAACCGTCATTAGATCCCTGTGCCAAGTGTCTCATACGGGGATTTTTATCTTTGAAAAGGAGATTCGATGGCTTGTACAACCGAACCGTAAAGTGTTAGGAATGTACCTAAACTTACTGAAGAGTTTACGTCAGACTATACTCAGGTGATGTGAGCCGTACTTACCAAAGCCTTCCGTATGATTTCTTCCGTCATTACTCGGCCACCGCGCACACCACATGTAATCCAAGGGGACACAACCACAGACGATGGACCCACCCAGCGGAGGCGAATGGATCCCTTTCTACAAGTCAGTTCCTCCACCCCAGTGGCATTCCGCCTCCAGAACACCTCGCGGTCGGAAGCGAAGAACAATGTACAGAAGGTGCAAAGGAAGGCATTGTGTAGGACTGAGCTGCCAAAAACAAACTAAACGAAGGAAAGCGAAAGAGAGCGGCTAACTCAACGGCGGTACCTCCAGTCCTCTCTCTCTCACTCACTCTCATGCTCTCTCTCGCTCGCTCACTCTTCACTCTAGTTCCTAGACTCCCGTGCCGCGCGCTTTGCACGTGCGAGGCGGAATGGGGCAATGCTTTAAGGGAACAACTGGCACTATTTTGGTAGGTATACGGCCGGGGTCTGGTCTGGCCAGGTATATACTAACAGACGTCAGCCACTCTACGCTAACCCCCACTCCCTCCTCCTTCCCTCCTCCATATCCCTCCGTCTACCTTGTAGCTCTCTCAACTGCATCTTTCTGACTGCGTTTGTTCTTCGAAGCATGTTCTACCCCAGGCTTATTTCACTTCTTCTCTCCCTCTCTCTCTCTATATATATATATCTCTACGTGGTTACATATATGCACACACACGTGCATATATCGCTTTCCTATGTCTATACTCTTTTGTGTTATATAAATATACTCCCTCTCGATCCCGCCAGTCTCTTACACTATACATAAAGCGCATATAGCACCAAGGTGAGATTTTTATAGCATAGCACTCGTAAAAGACATACAATTCTAGTCTATAATTACATAATGTCAGTCCCTAGCAGTATAATCCCACTCTGTAAATAAAATGCCAGCCTACAGTTATATTAATTCAATCCTTGTGCTACATAATGCACGATTTAGCTGTAGAATTCATGCCGTAGCTTCATCGTGAATTTATACATCATACTGCATGTTATCGTTGTAGAAAGCTTGTTTAATAGAAACTCTGACTGGAACTTGCTGTAGAATGAATGGTTTGCATCCGGTAAAAGCACCGTACAGTCATAGAGTGGTGCTAAATAGGTATACAGACTGAAGTCGTATATGAAAGCTATAGAAATACATCGCTTGGGGCCCTATATCCCCATATTTCAGTGTCTTAATCTGTACATTTAGCCTCAGCTTCCTATCGATCTACCAAATATCTTTCTCTCTCTCTCTCCCTTTTTCTCCCCCTCTTCTGCTGTTGCTGATTTCTGTAATTTTTTTTTTTTACAACCGGTGTGTATCTGTGCATTTTCTCGAAGTCTGTGATCCTCTTCTTGTCTATAAATGTCGAAGAAAGTCAACATATTAAACAAGATACCGTGATGTCTTTGCTTTTCGCTTGAAGACAGCAGAAAGCGTGGTACTTCCAATCCACTAACTCCGCCCGCCCCCCACCCGCCCACACACACACACCCCCTCATCAGCACCTGTAGCCTCATGCGAGTACCACTGCAGTTGCGGTTATTTGTATTAAATGGCCGTGGAATACGCGGTTTGTTGTTCGCTGATCTGTAGGTTATGTGGCTGATCTGTATGATATTGGGCTAGTCTGTAGGGTACAGGGCTCGTCTGCAAGGTACAGACCTGACATAATTATATAGGGTACGCGGCACGTATATAGGATAAACGGCTGGCATGCAGAGTACCTCTCCCCGCACATTAAACTGCCTGTCCGCACTGACCATCTTACTGCAGCCATCAGTCTGGTAGTTCTTTCAGTGCACAGTTTAGTAATAGGACCCCCTCCCCCATAGTGCGAAATCACCGCGAGGTGGAAGCACTGTCCCTCTAAATAACCTCCCTCCTCCTCCTGCAGGGTACAGGGCTGATCTGAATAGGATACAGAGCTGAAATTGCTTGTAACCCGACCGACGACATACGAAACTTCAGAACGGAGTATTTAGTGTTGTACATTGGTGTGCTGGCTGGCTGTTTAATTGTTTGAAGTCCAACAACAGCGAAGTCTGTCTAGTGACAGGTGTAGGAGGTGAAAGGGTCAGGAATAGTCCTGGGGAAGAGCAGGAAAGTGGAGGAAACCCGAGCACCCCAGAAATAGCACCCGACAGCCGCCCCTGTAAACAGGTGCCACCTAACCCAGATTCCTCTATGGGTGACAAGCACGCTATTACGCGCTCTGCTACAGACCATCCCCCAACAGGGGTTAAGCCTGATGGTCTGGCATCAATAGAAAGTATGTTCTTTTCACTTGCTCTCACCCAGCTCTTTGAAAATCCTCGCGTAAATGTTTGCTTCTTACGTCGACAGCGGCAATAAGACACCATTGTGCCTATGATGTGATTGAAACTGCTTTAAGAAGTGTGCGAGTGGAATAGACGAGGGGTTCAATGAGACGTGCACTATTTATAGCTGAAGTTGCGCGTTTTCTGGAGTTCAGATATCCCCTCGGTTGTATAACGGTTGAGGCTAATGATTCCATGGGGGCCGGGGGTTGGTCAGCGGTCTGCTCCCCGGCCGAGTCATACCTAAGACTCAAAAATTGTCAATCTAGTAGCTGCCCTGCCAGACGCCTGTCACTATAGGGAACAGTACTAGGACTGGTTGGCCCGGTGTCAGTATCACGTGACTGGGTGGGACTGAAGCCTGAGTTGTGACGGTAGTCCCAGTGTGGCAGCACGTTAACTTGTCTGTAGCAACACCGAGCTGATCTGCACTTAGTTTTGAGACGATATGCACCTAGTTTGCGGCGGGACTTCAAGCAACAGATCCCCATACCCTGCAGTTCAAAATGAAAGCTACTTTCTTCTCGGTATCTTAGTCCACGCTTCGCTACTTACACACTTTCTCTCTCTCTCCCAGACCTAAGCAGGGGCAGGTACATGTCCTTCTCTCCATACTAATTTCCACCAACCTCTTTCCTTTTTCTCGTGCACCATCCCCACCAACCGCCATCTTTATCATTCGCTGCCTCGCTCTCTACACTTTCGGCTTACCGACCTTCACTCCCTCCCCCTCCCCTCCGCCTCGGTGCTCTTTCGCACCTGCACTGCATGCACATATTCACCTGTAAATGCTAGTGACAACATACACGTAATCGGAGAGCTCCATCATGTTCCTTCTCTTGCAACCGGTCGCAATTCAAAGGTGGCATCCCCTGCACGCCTCTCCACTCACTGCAGTTTCCCTTTCTCCTTCTCTCACATTAAGTATTTATTTTCCTAGTTGCTGTTGTCGTCGTCATCGTTCGTTCGTTCGTTTGTTCGTTCGTTCGTTCGTTTCACTGACACCGGCCGGCACCACGAAAGTGGACTAAAGAGTGTAAAGCATGTGTCTTTCCAAAACAAAAAGCTGACTTTACCAATACTGCAAACACCTAGACAATGTGTCGTCACATAAAGACTGGTTACACCGCTGACACATGACTTGTCAGACTAAGGATCCCTTGTGTCACTTGACTGCGTGCGCTGAATTCATTCTGATGATGGGTGGGAAACAGCAATAAATAAATTAAAATAATAGTTTGAAGACAGGCATCCCTACATATTTTCCTTCTTAACCGTGCTGCAAGAAAAGGTTTTAGGGCATAAACCCTTATTTCTTCTACAATACCGCAGCTGTTCTACCCGCCAACCCACCCCACGCCACTTCTTTATTCCTAGCTCTTTCGTCCATCTCTCCCTCTCTCTTTCACACACACACACACTGCAGTCAAACACGCACGCACGCAAACACTAGCGCCCCTTGCAAACAATCACAGACATAGAGAACACACTTCAGAACAGACCCGGTGCATGAGGGTTGTTGCCTTTATACGGCCAAGATCTGCGAAAAATAAACGCCTGGCACTGCATTGTGGCAGGCGTGCGAGCCACATGTTCGCTGGATTTTACTATCTGCACGTGCGGCGCGTGCAGGTAGAGAGAGGGGGGATGAGAAGGAGAAACGCCAAGGCAGGCGAGACCGGCATCTGATAGGAGTCAATATTCGCAAGAGTGGTAGAAATAAGTCCCTCCTCCCCCAATACGAAAAAAAAACCGAAAAAAGGAACACAAAAGAAAAAAGGGAAGGGAGGTGAGTGTTTGGGTACAGGATGCGTCTGGCTTTCCCTCGCCTCTCAGGCGGCCAGACCAGAGGAACGCAAACAAAAAAAAAATCCACTGACCGCAGGCTGGTTTCATAAGCGTCGTTGTCAGTCGACTGCGGCTGGAGTTGCTCAGGGGGGATTTCTCACGTACAGGACGTGTCCCACACGGGAAAGCATTCGAAATATCGTGCCGCTTGCCTAGAACAGGTAAACACCGCCTCCCGATTGGCGCTACCTACGGCGGTCGACTAACGGTCCGCCCCGCTCGTGAAGCCGGTCCCAGACAAAGCCGCTCGAAGACAGCGGGCGGCCTACATCCAGGCCACCGTCCGTCGTCTGTCGATGATAACAGAAAAGCCGACGAACCGAATCAGCCACTCCATCGTCGTCGGTGTCAGACGAATCAGGCGAGGGTCAGAGCGATGACAAACTACCGAGGCGAGTTTTGTTGAAATGAGCAACGGTAGGTAGTGTCAACCAGACTCTTTCGGTCCAGATCCAATATCACTGCCTAGCATTTCTCGCATTCCTTGCGCCTACAAAACTCCCTTCTGGAGCCGACCTCGACTTGTCCATTCTGTCAGGAACCAGGCGGAACACCAAGACACAGGATTCCTTCTCGGGCTGATGGAAGACAAGCCGATTTGCCCGTCTGGGTCGCTGAGCGCTGCTCTCCCCAACTCCCTGCGGAATGACAGGCTCGTACATTTGCCCTGGAGAGGTCACGGTAGGGTCACGGTATGACGTCCATATGCTGTACATGTACAACCGACTTGACATCAAGACGCCGAGATTTGTTTAAACCAAGATTATGACGTCAAAGCCCAACACTGTCTCGTAGACGTGACGTCAGAAACCGGTCGGGGTTTCGGCGAATGTCAGGGAATCAGAGTGCAAGAGTTCGACGAAGTGAGCGACAACAGCGTCCAAGACTGTGACCATTAATTTAGCGTCAGAGTCAAACACTTCCGACAGAAATCTTCAACCAGAGTCAAAGACTTTAACGACGACTGACCACAAAGTCAAAGAAACAAGACAAAGAAAGAAGAAGAAAGGAAAGAAAACGGTGATCTAAATGTGTTTCTTCATCGCTACACTTGAACAAATACTTTTCGAACAGTTCTTGACGATCACATGAAAACTGCAGTTCCACTGGTTGCTTCAAACGGGAGTTAATAACTCTTCGACAAATACATATTTACTTTTAGAGTTCGAGACACTGAAATGTGCGTGTGTGAGAGAGAGAGACAGAGACAGAGACAGAGAGACACAGAGAGAGAGAGCTGTCAAGGTATCACACGTTCCCCAACACATAACCCTTAACTACCATTTGTTTCTTCGGACATTTTGCCTTGTCTTCAACCTGGACCATGCTCCGTGGTTGTCATTTTTGCTGACGCTATCACGGGGCTAAAGCAACCAAAGTCTTTGTAGAAGCTCTGGAATCGCTAACCAGCGCCACTCCCGTTTTCCGCACCTACCAAACTCACCTCAGGTGTCTACAGCCGAAAGTACGCAGGTACGCAGGTAAATACGAGAGCAGGAATTCAGTGGTGCCGAGAAAAGCCTCGGTCCGTCATCAGACCAGCAGGTGTGCAGCAATCTCCGTTCCCGCGACTGTCTGCGAGATAGTTAAGCAGAAATAAACTTGTCGATGCTTGGAGGCCCATGTCTGTCACGGGCCGGGTGCCCGCAGAGTCTGGAGTCATTCAGAGGGGGAGAGTTTCGAGGCAGGGGGTAATAGTTTGTCTTCAAGCCCTACTTTCACTCCGTGTTCTCACCCTTCCCTCTCTCTTTATCGTGCTTCAATCTAAATTTACAGTAACTGCATCACCTTTCAAGTAAGTCTAGCTAATTTCCGGTGACAGTATTTTGGCCTCGGGCTGCCTGGCACGAGTGTTTGCAAATCTCTTCTAGGTAACTGCCCATTAACTTCATCATACAGCTACAGCCATGGGGAAGTTCCAAAATTTTCTACTAGCGCGACGGACAAGTAACTTTTGGAATTCACAAGCCCGATGACTTGTCCGCTTATATGGGACTTTTTTCATGACAGTCTCTTTATTTAACACAGTTGAAAGAATTGTGCAGCAGCCGGCAAAAAAAAAAAAAATCCCCCGACGACCACTAATTTCTGATTTTTGATTACCCGGGAAGATTTCTATGGGGCCACCGGGCACCGGGTCATTGTACTTACCTAACCCTGTATAACCGACTGCCTTGGTGACCTAGTGGTTAAGACTTCCGAGGAGCGAGGTCGGTGGTTCGCACCCGGCCGAGTCATACCTATGATTTAAAACTTTGTCTATGCAACACTTACTTTTGGGGCGGGCCGTTAAGCAACAAATACCCAACCCTGTATAACAATTCATAAAATTCATCACATAACTGCTCGTTAAACTCCTCAGGTGACAGAGCCTGGCGGTATGGGTAGGTATGCATAGGAGAAACAAACACTTTCGTGCAACACGACTTTGGACTTTACAATACAAGTACACTCAGGTCGAGTTTTGGGGTGTTGCTGTGGGCTTCCGGCAGCAACAAGAGGAACTGGCTTTGGGCAGACGACATATCAGCTGAGAGGTGTAAAGATATCGCCTGCTGTAGGCAACCAGACATAAGCCCCATTTTATTATCCATTTTTGTTTAGTTTAATCGAGCTTACAGCGGGAACATCCGCTACATTTTTTATTTATTTAAAAATATTTTTGGATAGCTTTTTTTACAACAGTCCCGCCTGTATTCTAAGAGTTCAAGAAACGATGATAATGTCTTGTAAAGAAGAGTGCATTAGTCTGGGAATGTGCCAAGATATATTCTCACAGGAAAATCTGAGTCAGTTTGTAAGCGAAAAAAAAGTGATTTAAAAAGTAGAAAGAGAATCAGAGGAGACGAAGTCTTCCATTTTGTTTCTGCTTGCATGAGGTAGGGTGTCACCATATCTGTCTACGGCCAGTCAAAACTCGACTAGACAGTCATTTCTCTCGTCGGCTCCCCTCTACCCATACGCCACATATGTACACAATGCGCGTTAGAGGTCCTCGTGAAAAATCCCATGTGTGCGCACAGCCGGGCACGCCATGCCCTCGAAATCCTTTTTAAAGTGAATCTGCCAATGTGCATTTCCTCTTCCTCATCGTGAACGTTTGAACAAGCCCGCGATCACTCAGGCAGCACGGCAGTAATTGACGGACGGATGTGTTCGAAAACGGAGGGAGGCGATCCCTGTTCTTTGCTGGGACTCTGTCTCCGGAAAACGATACCCCCGCGATGAAGATCCCTTATGTACTGCACGCTGACTGTCTACTAGTAGTTTAAACCCTCATTAAAGCCCTGGGATGGTTTTAACAGCCCTCGGCTCGGCGCACAGTATCTCTGAGCTGAGCTTTGGGTAGTTCTAGTCGAGAGGCTTCACCTGTTGGGGTCTGAGTGCGGAGGAGAGGCCATCTGGAGGTATCTCTTTGGAGTGGTAAGAAGCTGGCAACGGGTGAGAGACAGCTGATTGCCGAAAACGACGAGACAGACTGGGGATCTAGAAGGATAGGATCTATGAGAAAAAAAAAATATATATATATAATAATGATGGCAAAAGGCCGATGAAGAAGCTGACACAGACCGACCGACAGACAGACCGACAGAGAAGCAAAGAAAGAAAGACTAGTATTTTTCTAACCAAGCGTTTCCTTCTCTTTTTTTTCTTTGCGTTTATTTTGTTTTTTAGTTGCTTGTCTCTTTTTTGCATCTACCCGCTCCTCCTCTTTCCCCCTTCCATGTGCTGATTCCCTCTCATACACTCTCTCTCCCCCCGCTCTCCTTTCCACTCCTTCTAAAACATATAAACTCATAAACACACGTACTTAGGTACTTCCACCATCAGCCTGTAACAGACCAACACAAAGAATTGATATTAAAAAAAACCAACACAAAACAACAAAGCTTAGCTAGACTGGCAGGACTTTTTAGCTATGGGCTCTTTTCAAGCAGCCGTGTGCTCGAACATAAACCCAGCCTAATGGGGCCGAAACCCCACCTGGTCGCCAAGTTATACCTCGCGACGGAATCTTTGCTGCACCTCGTGCCTGAAAAATTTCTCCTGCCTGCCATCAACGGACGTAACTCTCACAAGCAGGTCAGCTTCCACTTGCTATTGGATTATCTCCCTCCATGCCCGGACTGTTTAAGTCGTATCAAGTTCTCGCGATGATACTAGGAATCTTCACCTCCAACCCCTCTCATGTTGTTATCTACTTTATTGTCCAGCGTCTCTAGCCGAGATTTTTGCTACTCGCCAGCTGTCCTTTTCTAAACGATCTCCTGTTCGTAGAGCACGTAAAAGCTCTAATTCACTGGACCCAATCAAATGGCGAGATCTATATCGGACGTGCAAAAAGCGGAGCCAGTCAAATAGCGAGCTATATTTCGTAGGTCTTTCCGGGGGCCGGTTAGGGGAAGGGTAAGGGGGATTGGGGGTTATAGGCAGTATGATCTTCCAGGAAATTGGAACGGTTTTAGTAGTGACCCTAAGAGATTAGCATATTTTATGGAAGACTTATTTTGATTGGCACCAGGTTTTTGAGCTTTTTCAAGCTCGTTGACAAAAAGCAAAGCAAGCGCGGGCGCCGACACTGATTCGACCAAAACAAGGTCGGACACTGCGCAAGCTCACTCACTCGTCACACCTACCATCTGTCAGTGTTGGTCCGCTGCCCGTCCATCGTTATACAGCGAATTTTATTTCAGCGTCCTGCTATAAGATTGAAATCGTCTTCATGATGAACCAGCCGGCAACGTAGATTCATCCCGACTTTTTTTATACCTCCTGGTGAGCCATCTTCTCTCTCCCTCCCTCTCCCTCGCAGCAAAAGCGGAAACATAAAGCTATTACAGGCATGCTCACTCCTGCAGGCGTAGGGGTCGGTTCGTCCGTATAAAAGAAATTGTATTAACGATGCTTATTTCGCTCAGGAACACGAACGCGCACTCACACTCCAACACATTACTGCACGGGCGATCGAACACATCAGCCATCCGTAATAAATAACGTGGTAACAAAAACTAAGGTGCCAGAAAATCCGCCTTTTCGAAAATACAAGGAAACTGCATAGACTATGAACTGTACGCTTAGCCCCCACCCCCACCCCCACCTCCACAAAAAATAGCGAAATCCTCGCAAATTTTGTGTAAACGCGGAAATGTTGGCACTGACTCAATATAGATCTGTCGTTACTCTTTGCGTAAACGTAACTATTTCGATATTTGATACTTAGATGGATATATATAGTTACTTCTGCATTCGAAGGCACGCTGTTATGAATTTTATTTCATGGTCACTCGAATTTACGCATTTACGCAAAATACCGTGTGTGTTTTGCGCAGTCCCGTATCGCCTGGCAGTGTTAAATGTTTGCTGCCCAGATTTTCCACGCTGTCATGAACTGCACATAGACAAATGCACTCCTTCAAAAGCTCCCATTTCTTGAGAAGCACTCCCTTCAGGTAGTATAAAAGCTTTCTGACCTCAGCATTATGCAAACGAAATAAAGTAAAACTCTTCTCAAGGATGCTCAGCTCAAAACAGCCCTCCCCTCACTGCAGCTGGCTTCTTGGCTTTCTTAATTAATTAACAGTCAACGTTTTTGGAACATTTAAATCAACCAGTCACCTCCACTCGGATGAAGAGTCGGTTGATAATCCAATCGTGATGGAGCAGACGGGCTCTAGAGAAACAGGGTGCGAGGAGATAAAACCGTTTTTACTTCCTCGGGGAGAGTACACCGGCACTAAGTGTGAATTGCAAATCGCTAGAGTTACCTCCTCGTGTGTCTCTCAGCTTGCTCAAATTCCCCGCAGCTGGGAGCAAGGGGTGAGGTTGCGGGAGATTAACATTACGGTTTTTTGGCAGCCGATTAATCAAGCCCCATCGTTGCCACGCGCAGGTTACGGTTATCCCAAACATGAAATAATTATTATCGGCCTTGGATGTCAATTCCTGTTTCATGGCTAGATGTTCTCGCGAGGCTAAGATTTATTTATTACGTCTTCGCGTTCGCGAAATGTCTATAATTATGTTACGTGCATGTCTTCTAGTTCTGCAAAGGGAACTTCTCGCCGCTAGGCTCATTGCTGCTCAAACGGCGCTTATTTAAATAAATCAGTAAATAAATACAGTTTATTATTCACGAAAACATGCGCAATAATGGGAATTTTCTTTCGGAGCATTATCCCGATATGCACCGATTTTGCAGAGGGACGTTAAGCAACCAATAACCAACCAGGCTTTCAGAGCACAGAGACGCGGACCCAATCTTTTACATACAGTCTCGTCTACAGAATGTCTTACACTTCGCCCACCAGCACTGCCCCCTGATCCAGTGATCCCCGTCCCTACTTCATGCACGCAGACGAACGCGCTGTACGTTGTAGAGATAGGTAAACAGACACGCACATACACTGATAATTAGAGATAGGTGTGAGCATCATAACCCAGGTGTGACTTCCTAGTCCACATGTGCACGTGGTTTCCTTGTTTACTTTGGTGCAGGACTCCGTGCTGCGAGGGCCCAGGTGCTAAAAAGAGGGAGGGAGGGGCAGCTAGGTTAGAACGAGTTACAACCTTCTCTTTTCCGCCCTATCGTCAGCGATAATCTCTGGCGATGGCGGGCGGTGAGATCGAGCGGCACCCCTCGGAGGCTGCAGCAGTTCGGCGTGTTTAAACAAAATGTTGCTTGCCGCCAAGATAAGGGCGAGAACAATGGCGTTGCCTCCCTACCCGCTGCCAGTAAAAGAACCGTTTGGCATGTCGCAGACAATCTGACAGTAAGAGCGCTGCGGAAAGATGCGCAACCAAGGCTGTGGTCTTTTATTGCAGGCAATGCACCCAGCATTCGAGTGATGATAAAACCTGTTTTGCAGGTAGCAGCCTCGACAGGCGAAGACAGCCAAGGAGCGGACCTAATCTTCCCTCTACAGGATGCGACACGCAAGCGGCTATAAGAGGCAGACCGCTGCGTTCCAAACGGATGAACATCCTCCTCCAGCCAGCGGTTACGTGGTTCAACGGCCCTCCTCAAGCGTAAGGATAAAACTGTTTACTTCGCGTGTCACAGCGGTGTTCCGTAAGAGCCCAGTGCACAGAACGGTCAGGAGCGCACATCGCACGAACACAGCGCACACACGTGCACACTTGCACGAGCATGCACACACAAAATCTGATTCGCAGGAGTAGGGAGAGAGTTAAAAACTAAATGTTTGCACGCTTCGCCGAGCGCAAATCAAATATAACCAGCGAACTGTTGTCGATGCTAAAACGCTGGTTCCTTTTTTTCTACCTACCGTCGGCCCCCTACTCCTCCCCC
>SMGT01009054.1:638228-684275 GCA_004794575.1 Lanistes nyassanus | reverse complement strand
CCCCCGCACGGCGCAAGAAGAATTAAAGATCTAAGCGAAGCATCAGGTATTAGGTCACCATTTTGTGGTGATAGCAAAGACTCTTTGGTTCTAAGTCTTTGGTGATCTCGATGTTGTTGCGGATAAGGGTGTTGGCACATTCGATCAGTAGGTGCATCATAAGGTTTGGAGACGACGTGGTCATGCCGTCAACTGCCTGGAGGGGTTTCAAACGATGTCGCGCTGGCAACTAAAGTGCTGACTGTAGGAAAATCACCGCTCTGCAAAGGGTGGCCAAGACCTGTGAACAGTGTTTTTAAAGGACTCCAAACCGTTCAATGAGGATAAAACAGTGAAGAACTTACAGGAGCTACAAGGACGCACCTTGGTCCCAGCTCCCGTCACTTTAGTGAGTGGCACCCACCTATTACGGTCGCATCGCCCGAACGTCACTTCAGACAGGCCCGGACGCTGCGGATAATGAACCAATCATCATAACCGACACTCCGCCCGACTGCTTTGGCTAATGAACCACTCACCGTCGCCGACGCTGGGCTGGCTTTGAACGAATCTATGGTCGATAGTTTCACACTTACGCAGACAGTTCCTTTCAGCTCGGGAAACCGCCACAGGAATGGAAAATGTCCAGACAAGATGGAGCTTCGCAAACAACCTGACCTTGCCGGGCTCGGTGGAGGTCAGGAGCGGGCAGTCACGTGTCAGTCAAGCAAGAAATGCGAGAATGAAGAGAAACGGGTAATGTAGTGCGAAACGAAATAGGAGGTTATAACAGCGCAGCAGTCATCGGATGTTATTATAGAATTATATCGAATTATAGAAAGTATACTGTCTACTATTCATAAGTACTCATACACAGTAACATTTACTGTCGTTTGCAGGTCAAGATCTCCCACAGGATATGTATTTCCACATACATACATACACAATCATTAGATGCTGTGTCTGTTATCAGGATTGCGGAAACTAACAGTACGATATTTTGTTGCCTCCAAAATTATGCAGCAAACACAACTTGCTATGTATTGCCTTGCAAATATGCGTTTACTAATTTTTTTTAAAACTGCGCATTTATTCTGTGTAAATGCGGAAAGTCGGAAATATACACACGTGAACTTCTGTGCGTAAACGCAGATCTTCATGCAGTGCGACAAACACTTTAGCATCAAAGGCAAGCTATTGCATTGGATCTTTTGATCATGATTTACAACTGTTTCAAAAGATTCTAAAGGTCACTCTGTTTACCAAAAAAAATCGGATATCAAATAATAAACGATTACATTTAACGATATTGAGGAAGTTTAGCAGCACTCCACTTACCATGACCAGGTGATAAGAAAGGTTTATTCAAACCCTTATCAACCAGTTGGTTTATGACGTCTATGACCGAGATAAACGCTCCTTCCTTTTCTTTTTCTTCCTTTTTAAAACTAGTTTGATTGTTCAGGAAGATTTCAAACACACCTTTTCTCCGTTGTAAAGTTATCCGAAGAGTTTTTACATCTTTAAGACATAAAAACCTATTTACGATCTCCTCCTATGCATCAGTTATCACCCTTTCTGTCGGCAATGATTTTTTTAGAGATACGCCATCACGGCATCATCGCCGTATACTCCCGCTAGCCGGCTCAAGGTGAGCTAAGCTGCTGCATGCGCTCCCACCTCACTTTCACACACCTGTCTTTATGGTTCAAGAATCTTCAGGTAATTCGAATTCTCAACGCAGGCCCCGTACACACACGAGATATTCTTAAATGCTGCTTCAAAAAAATCTAGCCCAGGCTCCTGTAATGCTACCCGTCCGATAAAACCAGTTTTTCGTTTCGTAAGCTCGTCTGTGATCTTCCAGACTTCCGCTGGTGCTACCACTTAAAAAAAAAGTTCTTCGACACAGCCTGCTGTCTCAAGATTTCTGGGTTAGATGTGCATACGTGTCACTAAACGATTTCCATCGCATCACTGGGAAGTGCGCAGAGGCTAAAAGTTTTATTTTCGTTTATTAACTAAAAGCCCTGGGGTGAGGCTAGGGGCTTTTAGCCAAAACAGTACAACATGCAGTGCAATACAACGCCCCTTACAGTACAGTAATACAAACCCACACATACATCTTATACTGATGCTGATAGTAGAAAGGAAGGCACAGATCGCGACTGAATGCGCTAGAGAACAGTCGCATATTGAGATGTCTCGCGTTGTCCGATGACAAGATCAGGCTATTTGTATCATCAGCCCCGATCTGCTTTCTGCTTACAATAGGCAGGCAATAGAAGGACTTTTCTTTATTTTGCGCACATTAGTTCGGGACACACTCTTCGCTCACTCACACACGCGTGCGTGCGCCTTTGCACATTCCTGACACTCGATCCTTCCCTGCATGGGAAATTTGCGTGCAAGCTGAACAACACGCAGTGCGAACAAACAACTACTAAGCCCTCAATAAAATAACTTTTCGTTGTTTAACACTTTAAGAGAATCCCTCGTCGCAGGACAAAAAAAGTCAAACACAAGCATACGTCCATTACTTAGACTGCACTTTTAGAGTTAGAGGTCGGTGGAGGTGGGTGGGGGTGGGGGTGGGGGTGGGGGATGTGGGTGCCAAGAGGAAGACGGATGACTGCTCTTCCAGCCTTTCTTTGTCGCAAGCAAAGACGTTGGGGCACGGACTGGTAGGGTGCCGACAGCTGATAACGCCAGCCCGACTGCAACCAACGATGCTCTCCCCTGCTGCTAAGGAGCAGCATGGCGGGGTTCAGAGGACCTTGAATGTGAATCAGGGACAGAGTGGAGAGGAGCACACAAGGAGGGGGGTGGGGCCGATGGCGTGGAGAAAGACACAGACAGTGGGATCCTAGGAAGTAAATTTTTGAGAAAAGAAGGAATGTTGTTACGGGAGAAGAACAGCCGCAGCAAAAAGAAGAAAAACAACAAGGAAGGGAAAAGCATAAGAAGTAGAGGAACCAGGAAAAAATAAGACGAGAGCAAGATGAACAAGTAAAGCAAGAAGAAAAGACAAGACGAAAAGACGAAGAAGATGACGAACCAGAACAAGAAGAAATGCAAGAACAACAACAGAAAGTAAAACAAGGAAACAACAAAACAAGGAAAAAAACGAAAAACAAGAAGACGAACAAGAACAACAACAACAAAAAACAAGAAGAAAAAGAACGAACAAGAACAATAAAACAACAAAAACCACAAGAAGACGAACAAGAACAACATCAAAAAACAAGAAGAAAAAGAACGAACAATAACAATAAAACAACAAAAACCACAAGAAGACGAACAAGAACAACATCAAAAAACAAGAAGAAAAAGAACGAACAAGAACAATAAAACAACAAAAACCACAAGAAGACGAACAAGAACAAAACAACAAAACAATAAGAAGAACTAACAAGAAAAAGAAAAACAAAAAGAACACGAACGAGAAAAAAACAGCCGCACAGTAAGACCCTGACGAAAAACAAGAAGACGAACATTTATGAAGAACTAGAAAGTAAACGAAAAACATGAAGACGAAGACGACGGCAAGAAAGAAGGAGAAGAATGAAAGAGAATGACGGAGTGAGGAAAGGCTGACAACAGCCGGATGAGGAGGAGGAGGGAGGAGAGTGGGTAGGAGGGGGAGAGGACCCAAGGGGAGAGGTGTGAATCAGGGACAGAAGCCAGGTATTTGCACACACACGGATAAGCTATCTCGGGGCCACTTGTTGCAGTCCCTGCTACTACCAGACAGCCGGCTGTGCCAGACCTTCCGCTGAGCATGCGCGCTAGCAGAGACTGGCCCGCGACGGAAAGGAAAAGGTTAGCGTTCTGTGGCTGGCACCACAAGCTCCAAGGTGGCACTCGTGACAGATCGAGTCCATTCTCATTTGCAGCATCGCTCTCACAGGAGGTTAATACTGCATGTGTTATAACTCCCAGTCGCCCATCATTTCTCTGCCCCCCCCCCCGCCACCACCACCACCAACAACAAAAGCGCACACGCTGGCGTTCAAAATTAATCAGAACGACTTTTTTCACGTTTCGCTGGAATGGCTCACACGTGTCGGTTATAGATAAAAATAGATACAAAAACTGAAATTAATACAGAACCTTTACGCAATATGAGGAAAAAACATTTTCACCCGACATCGCGCAAGCTCAAATGCACTAACATGTTTATGCACTAGGGTTGGCTTGCATGAGCGTTCGTAGGTGCACTTTTAGACATAAGAGCGGCCGTAAGGCCCGTTCGCCCGGTGTATTTTACGTGCACCTTTACTTATGGACAGGAGATACGAACGCTTATGCAAACCAGGCCAGGATACCAACTCTGTCCACTCTACTTGCCAGCTGCCAGCGCACTCCTGCAAGGAAAGGGAAATTCCCAGTACTGCTCCCTTTCCCGTTCCCGACCCCTCTCCCCCTCCCCCAACTCGACATTCAGCTGGCAGTTCGAGGTCAGTGCCTCAACCCTTGATCACAAATGAACACAACATAACACGCGCAAACACAGGAACCCCTTAACTACACAAGCAAACTTGTTTACGTAAGCCTGCGTTCATAGCCTATCGTTCGGATCACACGATACAAATGCTCAGTCCCTCAAGCAGGCTCCCACCCACCTACCTCACTCAACCCCTCACCCCGCGTTCCATTTCTCTTTCCCTCCCTCTCCTTTCGAACTGTGGGGAGGAGAAAGTCCGACAGCGAATCATTATCTTGGAAACTACAATAAATAAGGGAAAGGACATGGACGGGAGTGCGTGGGGTGGCGCAAAATAAAAACACGAGATGTGGTGATAAGCCGTAAGACAGGAACCAACCAGTGAGTGAGGAAGTTAAGACAAGAAGGAAAAGAAGAAAAACAGGGGGTACAGCAAGGCCGGGGGCAGGGGGCAGGGGGTAGAGGGCAGAGGGGTTAGAGTTAATGAAAGGGTTGTACCACGGGATTACAGTTACAAAAGCTTGCGTCCGCATACGTGTGCATTGAGCTCTATGGCCTGGAGCTCCACTTAGTCCTCGATAACGACGTCACAACATGGCGTAGGGAGGCGACGACACGGAGAGACACGGTGTGCGCCTATCTCAAGAGCAGAGATGCACAAGACTGTAACCAGAAGCTTCTGGAGCTTTTTTTCTGGGGCAATGTTTTGTTTTGCTTTGCTTTACCGTCCCTTCTTATCTGCGGTGTTTACGCACTGACACTGTAACAAAGAAGTCGTGCACTCTGTATGCGAGTGCGTAAGGGCGTATATACACCTGTCAGTGTGTGTGTGTGTGTATACGCATGCTTGCGCACGCCAGTGCATGGCGAAAGGAACGCTGTGATCATGCTTAGATCTGTACAAGACTGGTAAGGAGGAGGGGAGGAGCCTAAATTTGAGAGAATGTCTAAGAGAAATGCGGTGTCGGTATTTCAAACGAGACATGAAGATCCCATCGCTGGGATTGTGTTATCCTGGTTCAGCTATGACAAGCAGCTTAGAGAAGAATTGATTTCTTTTGGTTCATCGCCATTTTAATTAGCCAGGTATCGCGCTCAGGCATTTATTTATTAATGTGTTTATTCATCTGGTATTTCATGCCTTTCAAGATAATCGGTTGTGATGTCAACAGGGACAGAGCAGGGAAGTCAAGAACGGGGTTGTGCCACCTGTAGCCCCACGTGTCAGCTGCTGACACCAGGCAACGAGATGATGGGCTTGCACTGAGGCATGCGCAGTACAGAGGCTTTTGTTTGGTTGTGCTTGCCGTCTGTAATAACAAAGACAGTTCAGTTTATTTTCCGCTGGAGACAAACTTTAGTTTAGCGGTCCCAGATTGGTGTCTGCAGATGATTTCAGAAGAAATTGACCAGCCAGCGCTGGCGAGGTGCGCGCTGAATTGGGTGGTGATTTGAGATGCCTTTATCTGAAAGAATCTTAATCATCATATATCCTGACACTAAAAGCAAAGATATTCCAGATGTGAAAGATTCTGACACCAAACTAGTGCGGATTTCCTCACAGACGTGTCACTTTTTCACAGATAAACAAAGTGGTGGTGAAGGGTGGGGGTGAAGGAGATAAGAGAAAAGACAGAGAAACAGGAAGGGGGTGGGGTCAGAGTGAAGTTCGAGGGGGAGAAGTTGTTCTGAAAAAGATGTCAAATATTTAGTTTGAACTGTCAGTTATTCAGATTAGCAGACGCGTCACTTGTTCTGACAGACGTTCACGTGTTCTGAGCGTGGAGCCTCAGACAGACCTAGCGAGAAAAATATTTTCGGATAGGGCTTCTGTCTTTCAAAGTGAGAGGTGTTGGATGTTCAAAAAGAACAAAAGGTGTCAAAAGCTCAAAGATCTAACCAAAAGATAGACATTTACGATTTTCTCTCCAGGAAAACGCACATACGGCACACAGAACCCACCTGTAGAAACACTGGGTTATGGTTTCTTAGAACTAAATACCTTGTCGATCTTGTTTGGAAAGCAAGACCTCCCAGCATGCAGTGGTCTCGATTATATATCGGCTGCCACGTCACTAAGTTCGATTCTGAGACTTTCAAGCAGTTTAAACAGAAAATTCTACCAGCAGACCTCCCGCGATTAAACAACAGTCTTTTCCTCTCTCCTCGGCATATATGGTTGTGAGCAGCGTATGTGTTCAATCATTAAAACCTGTTCATCGACTAAACTAGCTAACTAAAATAACTCCAACTATAAGCAGCAAGAAAGTACACGTGGCCCTAATCTCCTTCATCAAAGGTGCAGACGAACTGGATGTCGATGCACCGCACGTTCGCCCCATCCCGACCCCCGACGTAAGTGCAGCCCGGTCTACCTGGCTGCTCTTTTGCCACTTTCCATACCTGTAGTTGTCAGTTTCTGGACTGGGCCGAGCAGATTGCAGGCAAGCGCAACCCAATCGTCTGCAAAGCTGATGGGCTGCCAGGTACAGTTAGTGTCAGGGGACCTAACAATAATAATCTGACGGGTGACCTCCCTTAATGATGGAATAGCAACCCTTCTTCCTTCATGTTACGACCCCATTCCATGGCCACCTCGCATCCCATCAAAAAGCTTTACCAGAGAAACCGTGTAGAAATGGTCAGGTATGGTTAGCTATGGCCAGGGAGTGTTGTACCTTTTATCTTAATCCCTTTCAGAACGTGCGGGTCCCATCATGACATCTCAAGAAATGGGCTCTCGCCTCTTACATTCTCAATCTCCTGTTATCACTGCTTCATCTCCTCCCCACCTCACTCTACTGCACTCTCTTTCTTACTCTCTCTGTACTATCGCACTCTCTTACATTCACTCTATCGCGCTCTCTTACAATCACTCTATCACACTCTCTTACACTGTGAAGTTCGCTCTTTCTCTTTCTCTGTCACTCTCTATTACTCTCTCTCTCTCGCACATCTTGCTTTCACTCACCCTCTCTAGATTTCGCTCGCTCGTCCTGTTCAAAAACTCTTCCATCCCTTAAAGGCATGTACATTACCTCCGGCAAAATCCAGAAAAAAGTCCCAGATATTTTTGTCTACTCAACATTTAAATATGACAAGTTCCCTCCCTTTCTATAATTCTTACAGCTTCTTTAAGTTTTCGGGGTTTTGGGTAGTGGTGATGGGGAGTTAACCTTTTTTGTTTTTAAATGCATTCACACTTACCCGCAAACAATAAACGGAATGGGGGAAGTGGGCCCCAACCAGACTAGCAGATCCCATAACACACTGCGGGGAAACAGGACGGTTTGTCAAAAAAAAAAAAAAAAAAGGCGCGTACATCTCGCGTAAATGCCGATTTTCGGCACGAAACGACTTTCGGCATTTACGCCACATACGCGCGCAATAACGCAAGCGTCAATTGCTGTGCCTGCGGAAAACAACTGCAGCTCTCCACACCTCAGGTAAGACAAAGCTTCTCAAAGAGCACCATCAGGACACGATCAACCTGCCCCATCTGGCAAAAGACATCTGATATTTATCGGACTACTCCAACACTCCCTTAACCCTCCCTCCCTCCCTTCTTCCCAGAAATCACGCACAAGACCAAACAGGCCGCTAGCTCATCCCCGCGTGTCCTCTTTCTAGTGCCTGTCCTAACCCCCTCCTTGTGCGACCACCACACCCACCGCATGTTCTCCCACCATCCCCCCATCTTTCCCTCCCTGACCAAACCTGGTTCAAAACCTAAGAAGTCAGGGGAAAACATGGGTCTAGAGATTTCTTCAACTGTTCCAAGGCGCGTTTTTTCCTTGCCTCTGCAACTGAAGCCACCTGGAGAAGGACCCCCAGGAAGGGGGGCGATGGAAGAAGAATGGTGGAGGGGGGGTGTCGGGAGGCTGCTCTGCACACCTGGAGGAAAAGCCATGCGGGTCAAAAGACAGCATGAGGCAAGTTTCACAAACGCGAGAGGCGCTAGACACGCAACGCTAGAACGTAGAGAAAGCTCGGATGTCGATCATTGCCTAGCGGCCCTCGCGTTCCTCTCGTCTGTGAAACTCGCCCTGGGTCTTCGTGATCTTCAGCAACAGCCGCAGGCAGCGACGACCTACGCCTGCACCTGGCGGGCACACTCATCTGACAAGCAGGCTCAATGACGTAAGATATGACGTCATTGTAAGGTCTCATAGCCTGGATAAAAATGATCACATTCGCAGGAAGAAACACCTGGGGGCGCTCTTACGAGCGTTGGGAGCACAGCATTATATCGAGCATCCGGCTACAGCAGTAACAGCAAATGACTTCTTGTCAAACGGATCAAAGTAATGCGAGTCACTAACACCATTTTAACATGACAGTCTTTGCTCCTTTTTTTTCAAATCTCCTAACCCGTTTAGTCCCTCCGATAGCGATGCGCTCGTTAAACTGAGTCCTGAATGGGTAGCTGTTGTGTGGCGATCTATTTTCAGCGAGCATGCATAAACTTTATTTCAAAAATAGTCTATGCTAATGCTGTCGGACGGCAGAATCAAATTTCTGCTTAGTGCATCGCAATAAAATTTCATTAAAGAAACAACTTCGCTTCTCACAACCAGCACGCTACAGTAGATTATTTTGCTTTGGAGAGAAACGCTGGCATACTGCCACTAAAAATTCTTTAGCGCCGGAAACTCGATGACACTGGAAATATGGGCTCGTCCAGAGGCATGACAAATATTTGCCCTTGCAACCCATAACGATGCTGACGAGCAGAAAGACTCCAAGTTCAAAACCACATCAACCATGAACTACCATGGTTTGGAAAATAATACAACCGCAAAATCTTTCTCTCCTGCTGGAAACATTTGTCCCACGAAGAACAGCCAAGGAAGTGGGAACGGATTTATTCCTCTGACAATCCCAAACACCCACTCAGATGTAGCCGGCATAAATGCCGACTTTTTGCAGACTGACACGCATCAGCTAAACATATAACGGCGACCACAGGCGCATTTCATTAGGCGTCCTTCGTGCACGCATACACGCACGCGCGCACATCTCCCACACGCGCACGTTCGCGCGCTCATTTTTCCTGAAGACCAAACATTTGCCAGACTATCTCACTTGCAGCAGAAATGCAAGGCTGCCCTATAAAACTGGGATATTCTAGAGTCCCTCAGATCTAATCTAACATAAACTCGCCTAGAATGCTTGCCCGCAACACAAGGAGTAAAGCTGAACTCTTTTTTTTAAACAGGAGTGCAGAACTGGAAGTTAACCTGGAAAAACCCCGCGCAAGTTTAACAGCGTTTTTAAGGCCCACTTCAGCACTGTGTGGTTTTTGGCAAAATATATATGTTACCGCGTGTCCAAGATAATCCTAGTTTCGCATAGAAGACGAATGCAATCAACCAGTTGAAGACCCACGAATGCCAGAAGCTACACCACCTTTTGGACAGATTGTGTTGTGCATGTATTGAAGGAATTGGATGATTGTGTCCGTAACTTCCTTTTGCGTTTGTAGATTTTTTTTAGGAATATACAGAGATGGGGCAAAACTGCAACAGAAATCCCGCCCTTCGCTGATGGCTCCATCGCCACACGAAAGAGAAGTCATGTTGTATCTGTGCTGAATAGGGATTGTGCCTATATTTAACCTGGTTTGCCTTTTTTTTAAATCTTACTGGAAACAGTGGCTGTATTAAGTAGTGAACGAAATGTGTTACAACATTCTAGGAATCTCTCTCTTTCTCTCTCAGCACAAACAGACAGACAGACAGACAGACTGACTGACTGACAGACTGACAGACAGCAGTGAAAGAGGTGGTGGCATTAAACACCCAAGCAATCCCTTCCGTCCTTAACACCTGCACACCTATCTAAAATATTTGCTTCTGGTGACAGTCCAACCCCATCAGGTGCATAACAAGAAAACCTTATCTCTCCATACTAAAGCAGCTTTGAAGACAATAGCACCCAATCAACTGCGCACGTCTATATCTATTAACAGCACACAAAGAAATCCCCCACAGTTTGTTACGACTGCAATCTCGTTATGTTTATTGTTTGTGTTTATTGTTTGTTGTTGTTTGTTTGTGTTTGTTTGTGTTTGTTTGTTTTATGTTTGTTGTTTGTTTTTAACCTTACCTTGGAGTTGTACGTCTTGGGTTCCGCGCTGTCCCATACCGTCACGATGTACTCCAGAACCATCTTGGTGCCCGGCGACACCCGCGCAGCAAACCCACACGTTCACGCACGCACACCCACGTAAAGGGTTTAGTCTACGTTCCAGAACAAGAACACACAACCCAGTATTCACACCGTCCTCCCAATGTCCTGCAGGTGATCGGCGACATTCTGGCCCCTCTGTAACCAGCTGCCGACGTACAATTACCATGTGCGCGCTTGATGGCCCACGTGTTGCGCGTGGCGAGCGCGCGCCAAGGCCAAAAGCAGCAACGGCGCTGCACGTCTTGATCCCATCACGCGATCCCTGGAACACCAATGCCCTTGTCTTAAAGGTGCACGTCGACCTCAAGGTGTTACCTCACAACTACCCCCATCCCAGCCGTGCGGCAAGATAAAATCTTTGCCATAATCTTGGCCACAGGTAGCCAAGACACACCTGGAGACTGGTGTTCGATATTTGTGTACCGGCCACGAAGCTTACCCTGCGCTGTCCTTCATGAACGTAGATTGAACAACAATAACGCCGCGCTATAGCGCCGTGTACCGCCTTGAGGTCTCGCCTGTCGGTTTCAAAATGAATGTAATCCAGCAACAGGCACGGAACAGTTTGCTGTGGGTTTCTTCGTAAACTTCAGACGGACAAAACCGTCACAGTGTTGGTTATTTTACGGTATCCATCGAAAGCATCAACATGACGTCAGTCTCATATTGGTCACATCGCTTGTTAGCGTGTGGTGCCCTTTCTGACTTTCAGGGTGACAATAATTCGGTTGTAATCACGACATTTGTTTTGTCCTTCGTTTACTTTATAATAGCAATTATCCGGAATAAGACACGCCTTATATCATGTTGCAGTGTCCAGTCACGAATCGTTGGATTGACAATACTCCAAGAACAGCTGACTTGTGCTGCCAGTCACGAATTGCAGAATGACAGCAAGTATCACACAGAAGTCATCAGCGTTGTGTTTGTGTGTTCTTGCCGTATTACAATGACGACAGCTTCTCCAGCTTCAGACTATTGCCGAAATACAGACTATTATACACACACGCCCACCACCTGTTTCAGCGGCACACAGACGGTTACGTGCACGTAGATCAGTTCCTGACCGACACAGTCTGGTAGCCGCAGTCCCAGAAAAGCCCCCGATACAAAAGCACAGGCGTGGAGCATTTTTTATAAAAAAATGATTTATAAACGAAGCCACGTTTGTTTTTCGTCGTGATTACAAACTGTGTTCGGATGTCGGCAGCTATATTCCTCTATTTCACAATCAACGACGGAGGTCACGAGTAGAAATTTGGTATGTGTTTTCAAAACACAGCTTGATTTCACAAATGCAGATAACTTGTAAAAAAAGATCTTCGGTTCTATAAGTCCATCATTTTTCTTTTCTTCATCGACGACTGAGGAAATAAGCAACTTCATCGTTAGTTACCGAATTTGAAGTCATGGGTCCCGAATAGGTCAAACCTTTTCTTACGACGATTTTAAAGGCATGTCGTCCTACGATATATATATCTCGCTTCACGATGAACTCAAGCAGGTGAGAGGGGTCTATTGCTTGTGTAAATCCAGATCGCGTTCTGATGTCCTCAAATTCGTCAAACTCTTGGAGTTAGGAACTGAATTTGTTCTGATCACAACAAAACGGTAGCCGGTGACTCTCAAACCACTGACAACATGTGATGGACGGATAAATAAACCTGAACACAGAATACAGAACAGGCCATGAAGAAATGGTGTCCAGCGCCGTCATCACCGTCAATCCACGTGAAAACGAAAGGAAGCACACACCTAGCGCGCACAACAGGCGGATCATCGGCGCAGCCAGTGATTCACCTTGAATGGGTGAGTAACCCCGGGACTTGCCCAACCAGCGGCGCAGATGCCTGCATCAGCTGACCTTTGACCCCACACGATACGGAGTAAACTGGGAGTTTTGCATCGAGTGTGAAGCCGGGTAGGAGACGATATCCTCACACCCCAGTGGCATCGACTAGCAATCCTTTTTACGTGAGTTCCGGGTCGTCCCTCCAATCGTCAGTGGCACCGCAGACAAGGGAGAGAACCCCGGCTCGGCACGCTGTCGGCTTTCGCCCTGCCAAACCACAGCTCGTGTCCCTTCCGTGTGTGTGTGTGTCTGTGTGCGTGCGTGGGCACTTGCGTGAGCGGGTGTGTCTGTGCCTTGTTAGTCTGTGTGTGTGGCCCAGGAGAGAAAGCTGGCGATGTGTGCTACCGACGTCAAGTCTCTTCTAATCACGAGCTACTGGCTCTTCCCGCACTCCGCCCCCCCCCCACCCTTCTCTACCCTAGTCAGACGTCGCTACTGGCAGCTTGAGCGAAATTGAGAAGCTAAAAGGGCGGCGGGGGGAGGGGGCGGGGGAACTATCAATACGCCCTTCCCGCCACTAGGCAGCTCCCTTCGCACGCCCAAGGGAATATGAGAGAGTGGCAGCAGTTTCGACATGACACGATGCTATCCTCCTTCAACCTGCCTCCTGTTTTTCAGTCCAACCTACCCTCCCCTCCGAACCTCTCAAACAATGAAATAAATAGTCTAAAGGATAACTCCGACTAAAGCGATCCATGCGATGTTTAAGTATTTTATCAGACGGTACTATAGTCTACACGCTGTGCGCGCGTGCGTGCGTCCGTGCGTGTTTGTATTTGGGTGGGGTGTGTATGTGAGTGTGCATGCATATCGGATTCCTCAAAACAAACAATCAAACACGCACACCAATGTTGAAAGAATTTCTGCTGATTCCTAATAGTTGGTTTTCATTGCTTTCCATCCTTCACATTTCGCCTCTTCGTTTCCTCTCAAACTCCACCTTTTCTTCATTCGTTGGGGGGGGGGAAGGTTAGTGGGGTGGGTGGGAGTAGTGTTCATCCTTACAAAACAAAGGATTCAGTGATTGGGTCTGCAGGAATGTTCGTGTCTGCATTAACCATGAACTAAATAAAACCCCAATTTCTTTGAAGGATGTTTTGATAACAATTCTTGTCAGAGAAACTGAAGTGGGCGCTTGATTAATTTTTTTCCCACCCACTTGTTCCCAGACGTTGAAGCAAGGCCAGTGCAGACAATTCTGAAGCCCAAATATTTTAATGCGACGTTACAACCACGCATCATTAAAGTAATTTAGCTTGCAGTCTTACATGAGTCTAAGAATAGCACGGCTTTCGAAGTGGCACATCTATTTATCTTTAAAGCGATTAACAGTTTTTATACACACACACACACACAAAAACAGATCGCAAGTGATAGGGAAAAGGGTCTGAAATATTTCCGTCTGGGCAGACGGCTCGCTCAGTGCAAGTTTCTCTGTTTCACTGCAATACTCCTCCCATCCCGCCACCACCACCCCAAACTCTCACGGCGGAAGGCATGGCTTTAGGCTCATGACGTGGCTATGAGAACAATAAAGGCTTTATTTCAGGTTCTGTTGGTCTGTAACCCGTCTTATGACGGAGCAAGCCATCGTCTTTTCTAGCACAAGAAAGACAGACAGAAAGAAAGATTAGGATGAAGAGGGAAGGAAAACAACGAAAGCGATAAGAAAAAGGAATGAGAATATGCCGACTGCTTTTCAAACTCTTTCCTCAACGTGGTTATGCCGGGTGGCTGTGCCGAAACCACGAGGCTGCAGAGTAGCTGTACCTAATCTCAGCTAGGGGGTGTGGCGAGGGGGTTCAGGGGACGGTGGTTTGAAAAGAGTGCGCACGATGCGCTTCTCGTCCGCAATCTGCATGCCTGCACGCGCTTGGAGTACTTTTTATTCCGGTGCCTCCACTACTATCTCGTTATTTCTGCCAGTCCACACTCTGACGTTCCCAGTTCGGCTAGCTTCTTTCGCGACAAATCGGGGGAGATCATGCATCCAGTGTCAGGTTTTCGTTTTCGTTTTTTGTTTTTTTGGTTGGGGGGGATATTGGGGGAGGGGTAGGTGTAGAGTGCTCGCCCCGGCAAGTACCAGTGCACCGCTTCTTTTTTTTTTTTAAATTTATTATTATTATTTTGGTCTGTGTGAAAGGTTTTGTCTTCCAGCTTTGCTCTCGACCAAAATGGACGCTATTTCGAATTATGCACCCTCCGTGTCTACCACGTGTGCGCCCGTCTATGATCTCTCGAGGGATTTAACAGTTTGCAAAAAGAAAAAAAACACAGAAGAAACTTGGACACATGAGAAAATTTGTACTTAACGCTGCCGAAACGTCGCTGAATCTAGCTCACGGTGAACGCTGTTCTCCAGAAGCGAGATATGGCGGCCTGTTAGTGAAAGGTTTTGCCGTGCAGCGGTTTTTTAAGGGGAAGTGCAGGCAACGATCAGATCCGTATTTCACCCTTCTTTCTCCCTTACTCCTCACCCCACCCCAAGCCCCCAATTTAATCTCTTCCTCCCTCTCCCCGTGGTGCTGTTGGTTCGATCTTGCCTTGTGTCATGCTCCCCCATTAGCCTTATCGCCCACCAGTTTCTGAAGCAGTGCAGCTGATCTGATGGTAGGCAACAGGCTGGCTACGTGTACGTCACAGGCTGGTGACGTATGCTTCACCTGTGAAACCCACAGAAGCTCCGGACTTCTCTTATATGTTCTTGGAAACAATTATTTTGCAAACAAAAATCCCAAAATAATACATAACAAACTACCTTCAACGTAAAGTTGCAACGAAACCTCCTGAACCGAAGGAAAAGGAAGCAGAGAAAGAAGAGAAAAAGAACAACAGGGGGGAAAAAACTCTCGCCCCTACCTCGCGTAAACACATTTTAGCGCAATGGAAATCTCTTCTCAACTACCGGCAAAGGGAAACACCATAATGCTTAAGAGCTTAAAACAGTTTGCACCGGGCAGATCTACATGCACGTTGTGACAGCCCTTCCTTCCTCGGCCATATAGCTAGTCCTTTGATATTAATACTGCGTGAGTCTGTCAGCGAATGAGTGAAGGAGAGAGAGAGAGTCTCATTTCAAACAGAAGCAGACGAAAGAAAAGACATCCCATGTGCTGACAGAATTTTTAAAAGTAAGAAAAGAAAACAGCACGCACACATTCGGAAAATGTCACATCTGCTTGTTCTGGGAACAAACACAAATGTGTGGTTTTTAATTGTATCAGTGCGTGTCCAATACGAAGTACAGCTCGATTTTGAGTCGTCTTCACCGGTTCGATAGACGACGGAGAAAAAGAGGCGAGTGAAGCTAAAAAAAGACTGACTTTTTTTAAAGGCAAAACTCTTAGTTTCCGTTAGTCAGTGAAGAGGTGGTCTGTGGTTTGGTAGGTGCAGGTATTGTATCATCAACCAGCTCCTCTGTGTGTCGGTGAGTGCAGTACTGTAGTACCAGACGGCCCTCTCTGTGTGTCGGTGAGTACAGGTCTTATATCATTAGGCATGATCGGGGCTTCACCTGCAACTGAAAGTAAATGCGCCGGAAGTCTGTCAACATGTTATCTACACCCGACACGCTGCCCTTGAACATCCGTACATCGTTTTAGTCTCTGAATTTCTTATCAAACGATGTGTTTCTGTCGTCATCGTGAGTGGAGCTATAGCGGGAGAGCACAAACTGAATTTACGGCAGTACCTCCCTAGGCGTAGAGATATATTACCCACGCGCATGCTAGCACAGACGGGGGTGGTGGAGTGGGGGGTTAAGGGAAGAAACCGAGAGAAGGGAAGCAGACGGGAGTGGGGGGGGGAATCATAAAGCACACCGGTTATCGGCCTTACGCTCCCAATGTGCCAGCAAAAGAGAGACATTCACCACATTCCCAACCCCTTTTATTTTTGTTAAATCCTCTGGGCCCACAATAAAAAGAAAATATAGACAGACCCAAGGAAATGAGTTATACAAGAATGACAAGGCAATAGGCCTCCCGTGAAATTCAGTACGAGTCAAAATTTCGATGGGAATTCAGTCAGATCGTTCACTAGCTAGAAACCACAGACAAAACGGAGTGAAGCCTGCTGAGCTGCCCATGCCCCTGGCTTCGTTTTCAGCATCAGGAAAAAAAAATCCTAGGAAACAAGAAACCTAATGTCTTTACCAGCGGAGCTTTGTGCTAAAGTAAAGATATCTTATCACGTTCACTCAGAACAAACAGGTGTGTGTTTCCTAGCCTGCCGCCCTAGTGATTCAGAACAGGCCGGGCTTAGACAACGGTGTTGAGAAAGGGGCGTTTCCATCATAACATTTAGCACAAACGTTCGCAAACAATTTCACCAAAAAACCATGTTTTGTGTATTTAAGCTGCGACGAATAAGCAGGTTTTTCCTTATATATTAAACTACCCTCTTCTACCTTTGCCCGTTAAGACATAAACAAAATATTTTTGCCAATTTCTATCTCTTCTTCCTTCTCATCTCTTTTTTCTCTCTATTGCTCTCTCTCTCTCTCTCTCTCACACACACACATAGACACAGAGAGATAAAGATATACACACAGACACACACACACACACACAAGCACATGAGTGCACGCAAGCATACCCAGTCAATTTCTCGCCCACGGGCGGGAGCACCCCAATACACACATTCTCTTTTGAATAAACCCGCCATGATGACGTTACGTTACAAGAAAGAAGTTTCCCAGCAATGCTCGAAGAACCGCTCCAATCGCCCCTCCCCCCTCCCACACACACACCCAACCTTCTTCCAACGGCCTTTCAAAGATGGGAAAACTGCAGATGCTGCTACAAACGCACACTGAAGGCTCGTGCAGGCTGGACCCGGAATCCTGCAGATTCCCGCACAACAACAACTGCAGTGACTGGCATGCCCTACTCCATTCCCCCACCCCGCCCTTTTCATCATCAGAGAAGAGTCAGCCGCTGCATATAGTGGGGGGAGGGAAAGTGTGTTGGCGTCGCACGAATCGAGACGAACTCTTGCACCTGATAAACAATAGGCAGGCCAGCAGGTACCCTTGTACACATGCGCTAAGGCGAAGAGCATCCCGGCCCTCCCAACATGCAGGTGAACTGCGGTCGGGAAGACGAGGCAACCGGTCTGTGCGGTCTGCAACATCAACAAGTTTTTGTCCTCTTGACCTTGAGCTGCCTGACAAACAGGTCTGTATGGAAAGGGAAGGGTGTGTGTGTGTGTGGATGGGGCGGGGGGATGTATGTCATTCGTCGAATCCGAAATTGTGGCACTTAGATGCTTGGTAACTAGGTTTCGGATTGTACACAAGATAAGGAGCTAGCGTCTTTTTATTGACTGTACGGGTATGGCTGTAGCTCGATGGGTCTGGAATCTCGCTGTGTGCACAATTATTGGCCTCATGCACGTTTTGTTTGGCAGTGTAGTTGTATTTGTACTTCGAAGGGCCTGGCATCTTGCTGTGTACACGACAATTGACCTTCATGCAGATTTTGTTTGGAAGTGTAGGTGTATTTGTAGCTTGAAGGGCCTAAAATTTTATGTATACAATGAAATTCGTTCATGCTCTCGGTAAATTTTTTTAAAAAAATTTAAAGTCCTCAGGCTGTGCGTGTAACAGTCAGGTGCTAGGTGTAGCAGTCAGGTATAGCAGCCAGATGACATAGCTAACGGCCACTCTGTCTAGTGTAACACACAGGTATATGAATGCGGCTTCTTCACTCACTGATTAATTCAACCATCTCTGTCGTCTCTAGCCTCACCTTCACCTTTTCCAGCGCTGTTAACATTTGCTTGACCGCCTCAGTGGTCTAGTGGTTAAGGCCCCCGCTTCCAAAACGAGAGGTCGGTGGTGCGTACTTAAAAATTGACAATCTAGTAGCTGCCCTGCCAAACGCCTGGCACTACAGAGAACAGTACTAGGACTGGTTGGCCAAGTGTCAGTATAATGTGACTGGGTGGGACTGAAGCCTGTGTTGTGACAGTGGTCCCAGTGTGGCAGCACGTTAACTTGTCTCAAGCAACACCGAGCTGATCTGCACTTAGTTTTGAGACGAAAGGTTAAGCAAAAAACACCCACCCGCCCTCCAACATCTGCAACGTGATCTGCTCAGCACAATAATTTTGCATTACCTTCTCGGAACTTGCAAAAGCGAAGCAAGCAACAACCTCATATACGAACTCCCAAAGACCTTGTAATCGAACGTAGCTTGTAACGTCTTGATATCGGTGGACATTTTCATCACACGTCAGGGGGAAAGTGACAAAGAAATAACAGGTGATTTAAAAGGGCGTGAGGTAACCCCACTCCGTGAAAGTTTTCGAGTTAAAAAAAATTATGGCAAGTCCCCTGCAGCGGCAGCACCAAACTTTCAAATAAACTTTACCAAGTAAGAATACACAGGAAGGCAACAAATTACGTAACTCTATCGTCATTATTACCTTCCTGTATAAACAGCATGTTGGTTCTGTCTTAAAAGTGTTATCTTCCCCTTTGTATGCCATTTTGTTCTACCGGTTGTACATGTATTACCGATATTATTTTTACTGTGTTAATATATGTACCAAACATTGGGTTTTATCGTATTGCGTTGTACTTTGTTAGTGTGTGTTCTTGTCAGGCTACAAGGCCTAACCAGGGCCTACAACTAACAATTTACTAAACTGACAAGAGCGGGGTGGGTTGGGGGAAGAGAGGGACGGTAGACAAAAACCCAAAGCACCTGGCAGGTAGACAGAGGGATCAGACGTGCACCGCGCCTTCCAGAGCAAAACAGCTGATCGACGGCTGCGGCACCTAGCAACGACGTTTGCAATCGCGGGCTGCAGCTTATTTCTGACAAACCTTTCTTCTAAACGAAACAAACAACAACACCCCGCCCCCAACCCCGAAATCTCAGAATCGCCCTATTTGCTCCGATAGAAAGGTCCGAGCCAAATAATACAAAGTACTGTATAGTACAACTTTATTTCGACTGGAGCAAATTACTTGTAATTTGCCGTCCGTGACAAAATATCACGTATCTAGTAGACCTACCATAGTTGTGATACGAGCCCCCCCCCCCTCTCCCCCAAAAATTTTTTTATGCACCTGGAAAACGCGAAGAACTGTGAGATTATACGTGCTCTTAGCAGTACTACACACACGCGCGCGCGCGTTCGACTGCACACGTGTACAGTTCTGCCCTTGGTGTTTAGGAATGCATACAAGAAAATTGTCATACTGAAAGAATACCGCAAAGATAGGGGCCGATTACCCCCATATTCCTCAACCTGTGATAACCGCACAGCCAGTAGTAAGAGACGGAGAGATGAACGCCCTTATAACTGCTGCGCTACCGCGAATCCCAGTGTCCCGACTTGCACTGCAAGTGATAATGGAATAATCGCGAGGACGCTAACCTTTCTATCGTCCGATTTTCCAAACCCTTCTTTGTCCCCACCCGCCCGGCGATCCTGATACCCTGTCTGCCAGCAGGAATTCCAGAAACCTACGTTTCTTCACTCCACCGATCCCCCCACCCCCTCAACATCCACCCCCAGCAGACAAAATGAAAGGAAGACGACACAGATGTCAGAGGTAGGTTCGAATGTCAAAGGTCCTGCAGGATGACCCGGAGATCACGCCCGCTTGTTCTCGGCTTCCTTGATGACTCCAAAGGTGTGCAGACAAGTCCCACGCGGCAGTATCGTGACCCGGCCTGCTGGTGCAGTTCTGGATCCGCTCAGTATACATTTTTTTTTAATAATAAAAAAAGCATTTTTGAAAGCTTCCAGACACCTGAGGACGATCGGAGTCATTAAGGGAAAGGCAAACTGAAATTTTTGCGTTTTTTAACAAAAAAAGATTTGGCTTGGGTGGGGAGAAAGTAACGGCCGTGTGCGAAATCTCTGCATGATGCTAGATATAGCCGAGGGAGTTAACACGCGTGGATTCCTGAAACACGGCACGTATTCTTCGGTCCCCGGCCTTGATTTATTTTTATCTTGTTTGTTCCCCTTCCTCAGCCCTTCCTCCGTCGTTGAATTTCACGCCGAGCAAAGGCCAAGAAAATTGGCGCGGAGCGGAGCTAATGTTAGTCTTGATTCCTCTCTCTCTCTCTTCCTAGCTCTTCCTCCTCTCTCTCTCTCTCTATTCCTCGCTCTTCCTCTCTCTCTCTCGTCTCTCTGTCTAAAGCG
The DNA here is from genome assembly GCA_004794575.1 of Lanistes nyassanus. Lineage (NCBI taxonomy): Eukaryota > Metazoa > Mollusca > Gastropoda > Architaenioglossa > Ampullariidae > Lanistes > Lanistes nyassanus. Next base: position 663,639 of record SMGT01009054.1, on the reverse strand, counting down.
TTCACTGGCATACAAGACAGTTAGGTCACTTTAGATGGGAAGTGCTTCCACCTCACTTTGTGATTTGGCACTACAGGGCCATAGGGTCCTATTCCTAAGCTATACGCACTTACACAACCACCGGACTGCAGGAAGATGGCCAGTGCGGAGTTTAATGTCCTCCCATGGTCATGGAGTGTGCACGATGTTTACCTTGAGGATATTATCCTTGGCCACTCCTGGATTCGAACCATCAACCTTCCACAAGTTAATCCACAGCCCTATCCGCAGAGCTACTCAGGCCCCCGCACTTGCATACACACTTAAGCAGGAGCACACAATGTCAGTAAACTGACAGCCCAAAGACTGTCTTCAAATAAAAACCTCTGGATAGCATTTTTCTGTGATTTTTCGCCAGTTATGCAAAGAAACTGTTTAAAAATGGCATTTCTTATTACTTATGTACAAATATCATTTGTCTCCAAAAGGAAGATGAAAGTAAAATCTCTATATTATTTTCCACTTTCAAGACCACCCTGCTTTTTATTTTAAAAAATACGTCACTCTACGCGCAGAAAATAATCCTTCCAGCAGGGCGTTCTTCAAGCCCGTCTGTGATGCGTGAAAGGCATATGCGCACGTACGTATATTTTCTTCAACTTTAGCAGAATGCCATGTTTAGAAGAATATGTCATTTCATGATTAGGGAAAATGCTGAAGAAAAATTGCATTTGCACAATTTCTTTTTTGCGGGGTGTGCAATTTAATGTCTCTGCATATCCCTGTTACTAACCTACCCCCACCCCCACCCCCACCCCCACCGTCGTTGCTCTCAGCACGGTCGTCTCCCGAGTTCCCTCCGCAACCTTCTCGATGCCGGTCGAGACTAATCAAGTCGAAAGGCGAGAATTCTGGACGCGGTGATTGGAAGTGAAGGTAATTCGCAACGCAGGGGATCATATATTTCCCAAAAATCTCCGACGTCACTGCCTCGCCGTGCTCGTGATCTGTAGCTTGCGCCCATAAAGCTGGCCTCTAATTCGAGGGCAGTGGGTGCGTGGCTCAAGGCTTGTTTTCAACACGTGTTCGGTTTTAGATGCGAGAGATCTACAAGCACTCCACCTGCCCGGTCCAGCTGCACTTCTTGCCTCTGACACCTTTACATTTCCGCGGCTAAATTGGCCTTGTCCGCACAGCTCCTGACTTTCCGAGGCTTCACCTGGATTTCTGGCACCTCTACCTGAACAGACACGTCAGTTAAGGCACTGAGAAAGGATTACCCGCCCTTGCTCATATACTGTGGAAAAGGAACCCGGGATGTTTGCCCGGAGCTGGCATCTTTCTGTTAGGGGCGCGTTAATATAGAGACAGTTTGTACACATGTTTGCAATCGAGGTTTGATGCCTGTCTGTCTGGGCTTAGGCACAATGTTTGCTTTAGCGTCAAGCTTTATTTCTGACTACTGGCCACACGTGAAACAGACTCTTTCTTCACTCACGTCCAGGTTGGCCCGTACGTGGCACAGCGGTAACGTAAGCTTGCAACCGATACATACAGGGTAATATGTTCGGATCCTTTGTCCGGCACACGTAGTGATGAATGTGGTGCTTTTCTTCCGCTTTTTCTCACCACCACCACCATCAATGTCAAAACTGATAGAGAAGAAAGTCATCTATAGAAGGGGTAGACGTAGGATGGAGAATGAGGAAGGCAGAGAAACAGAGGGAGAGAAATAAAGAGTAGGGGACGAAAGACAGGAGCTTGTAAAAGAGTGAAAGGCGAACCCTACAAAAACAACGTTTTCAGGCCTACGATTTCCGAATACAGGACTAGTGGTGTCTGTGGTGTCTGTATAGCTTGCCAAGTAAAACAAAAGGCAGACACATCGACATCTGTTACGACAGACTCAGACGAAATCTTTGCTGCGTCATCATTCTTGATGATTGTCACATGTCACACCTAGGTTGTCACCTGTCACTCCTAGGTAAGCCTGTTTCCCTTCCCTCTCCTGACACCTGGTAGGTGGACGGTACGTCATAGCCAGGCTAATAGCTCCGCTAGGCTGGCCAGAACTGGTTTGAACTAGAATAAGGTGGTTCCTGTGAATGCAGGGCGTGAGGGCACACGGTACTTAAGGAAGGGGAAGCGTGAGAGATGGGACACTCAGAATCGGACTAGACACAGGAGAGGTTAATGTAGGAAGACCAAGAGTAGCGGACACGTGTAGACCCACGGACCTCTGCCCCTGGCCATCTTAGCCAGGACGCCGGAAGAGCAGCTCCAGTTCTCACGCTAAATACACTGGAAGTATTTCGCCGACAAGCCTACGTAACAGACGAGTAAGTGACTGCTGGATGTGCCTTATAAATTAAGGACTGCTCTTGCCATAAACTATCGTAGAGTCTGGGACTCGGGTTTAAGACAGGAGACGTCATAAGCTGGTGGCCGGGCGGACGCCAAGAGGAGGTAGAGGGAAGTGCTGGTCGTTGCGTTGTCACAAACTTCGTGGTTGGGTCGTTGTACAGCTTTAAAGCTGTGTATTGCGGTAAAGCAGTTGTTTTAGTAGTGACAAGAGTAGGAGCTCTGTTGTCGGTCACTTACTGTATTTGTGTATAGAGCGGGATCATAGGCCGTGTTGCAGTGTGATTTCCCCTCTGGCTTTAGTTTGTTTATCTTCTTTGTCTGATTCCTCGTGGTATGACGTAATCAGGCAGCGTCTTACCCTAGACACGAGCACGGTGATTCTCTGTGAATAATCTGTAGATATATTTGATGTTGTCGAGTCAATTTGTGTATGAAATGTATGTTGAATAACAGTTCGCTGCAGTTGTGTCTTTTACGAGGGTGGGGGCTCTTGAGCAAGAAGTGTTTTGCCTGTGTGAGACTGAGCGAACGTGTCAGAGTATGAGAATCTTTTCCCTCGGTAGATTTCTCTAGTTATTCACATTATTTCATAGCGTCGTCACCCTCTGGTGTAGAAACCATTGACCTGAGGCAACAAAGGTTTTGGTGACGATTGCTCAATTAAATCTACATTTACGAGATCACCATAAAAGTTTGTTCAGTAATTCTGGAGAAGTCGAGTCCAGTAAGTTAAGGTACGGCCCGTCGTGACAATGATTTACATCAGTTTGCTGTCATGCATGACCAGACTCCAGAGCGCACATGCAGTAGCTGCCCTTGCTTTCATCCTGTCTGGTGCACAGTGCCCATTCCTGCCGGCGATTTCTGACGCCACAGTGTAGTCACGTGTCTAAATCATGTCCATAATTCCCCAGAAACTGGTGGCTGTTTGTCGTTTAATGTCAACCCGCAAACTATGTGCACATCAGGATGGTGTTGCTTAGACCAAGTTTACGTGGTGATACAATGGTACTGCTGTCGCAACACAGGCTTCAGTCCCACCCAGTCGCATGATACTGACACCGGGCCAACCAGTCCTAGTACTGTTCCCTAAAGTGCCAGGCGTCTGGCAGGGGAGCTACTAGACTGACAATTTTTAAGTCTTAGGTATGACTTAGTCGGGATGCGAACCACCGGAAACGGACGCTATAACCTCTAGACCAGCGAAGCGGTCTCCCCAGAAACCCTTAAGTATGTGTACGTCCGGGGACGGACTGCACGAGAGTTCGCATCTTCATTCGTGCCAGATTCGCGAACTAGGACGTATGTTCACTCAAAGACCTTTAGCTAACGTCTGTTTATGAAAGGATGGCAAAACATGTTCGTCAAGCTTCTCATTATAAATATATACAAACGTCCTAGTTACAAATCTTAAGCTAGAATTGAAGGCCCGTTGGTCTGACCAATCGTTTGCCTTGGCAACGTGAACGCACATACTTTATCAAAGGTTCCGAAGTCTGACACCTCTTACACAAAGAAATTATTTCCCCGAAGTTCTTACGTACAGTTAGATAAACAAATTACGTCCCTCGTGTTTTAACGCCAACGACCTGTTAAATGAGTATCCCGCAGGCAGGCTCGAAATAAGAGCCAACCATCTAACCCCACGCCCACGTCCTGAGGAGTTTCCATATCAACACTTCTCGGCATTTCCGCTGTATCAATCCCAGAATTAACCACCGGTGAACATTTGCCAGCACCGCGACCTGGCACTCACCTGTCCAGGTGCGATACAGGGTTTCCTGGGCTTGGAAAAGGCAAGAAAAAAACAACTCCACTGGAAGCTAAACAGGTGAGAGTCTGTTCTGCCTGGAGAAGTCTCGCCAAATCTCGCTGAATCTCGTCCTCTATTCTTCATTGACGCCCGACTGTGTCCCTCCAAACATCTACAGGATACCGACAGCTGTTTTCCTTTGGGTTCCTTAACCTCTCATCCGGCTCTTGTTTGTCTACTTCAAAATTAAGTCAACTATCTTTAGAATTCTGTAGCCAATTAAAATAGCTGGTGTTTTGCTTCCTTCTCGCCTCAGATTATTTAATGTTAAAATGCTAGCTGTCTGGGTTTTGATATATTGGCACAACCACGCGCTTGATACAAACACATATACGTATGTCTACACACTCATACACGGATCAATATAAGGCTGTAGTACATTTACAAAACGTCGCAGGTTTAAGCGTTCCAGGCTGTTACCACTGAACGTTACATTTCATTTTGCTATTACGAACTTCTTGAGTTTTTACAAATTTACAGCATGTAGACTATCTTTACGACAGTTTCTTTGTTTTTTCCCTGCCCTTTTCATCGCTGATAATACAGTTCACCCCAATACCTTTTTTTTTAAAAAATAGCATTCGTTGCGACATTACGGTTTCTTCAACATCAAAGGATTATTATCACCAACAAAATACTCCCCGTGCATATCGTTTTGTACTTGTATACCATGCAGATCTGTACATTATTTTCTCAGAGCTGTGTAGTCTGTGTCTCGAAGCTTCTCGCCGTGTGCTGTGGCAACACGGACTTGTCGGTAACAGTGGGCAAGGGGAGGGTACTGCAGCTCGCGTGGGTTCAGGTCAGCCTGCTGTTGACGCTTCTGGTATCGATCGGGCAGAGGGCGCTAGTCTTTTTTCTTCTTTTTGCGAAAAGGGCTGGAGTTATGATGGAGGGCGAGAGGCGGAAATGACGCTAGGCTGTGCAACCGTGATAGCTCACTGGGTTGGAGCTGCACAACAGCATTCCCTCAAACGCGAGGCCGGCATGCTAACGAATCTGCTAGTGGTGTTGCTGAAACCGGAGCGGAGGAGGGAGGGAAACGGAAGCTTTCGTGAAATAGCAGGCACGTGACTGTGCAGAAGAACACCGGCGACCGATTCCTCGGAGCGCGGGACAAACCCACGGATAAGACAGCAGCAGTTATGGTTCCTGTCAATCGTCACGTCCGGTAAACGGCCACCCGCTATCGCAGGCTGGTGGGACGGTTATCACCTGGTGCTAACGGCGGGCGTGTTCTGTGTACTGACAAGACGACTAACCTTTTGAAAACACGTTTTCCTTTGATTGCCACGAGATTTACCATCGTCTCAGAGGCGAGGAGAATCCTGGCATCAACTTTCAACCGAGAAGAAATATGATTCCTAAAGAGCAACACCCCCACACGCGTGGGGTTTTCTTTTTAGATCACATGCAGACATTTTAGTTTTCTCCAGATTCATATCGGATGTTGCGTCTGAAATGGTCTCATTATTTTTTTTTTTAAATACGTCGTAATTCCGCTTCGACAGATCACGTGAGTGTTTGATGAGAACGGGGGCGGGGGAAATGAAGACATTAGTACTAGTAGTAATTCCGGCAAATTTCTTGGAAATAACTCGTTTAGTCATTCTACGACAACAGTCAATCTCACTGAACTGTATTCGCCCCAGTTTATTCCCTGAGACCATTTGTCGGAAGCTGCTTTTATCTGCATATGTCCTGAAATGAAACCAAAATTCGCACGTCACCTTTGCCGCATTTTCATCGTCTTTGCTGCTTCATCCGCTTGTTTGACAATCAGTCGTGCCTGTCAATGACGCACGTCATTCGTATGTGAAGACTTTAATGCAAACGTTTGTGCGCTAGCGTACATATTTTGTGAACTTTTGTGTGAGACGATTCTCACCTTTCGTCAGTAGAATACTGATGATAACTTTGCATTGACATTGCCTATACAGTTTTGCGTGTAGATTTAATAGTCCCTTGTGTGGATTCAGCTGGCATAGGCTAAGCTTGCGTACAGACTGTCCAACTACTCCCCCTTTTCGTCGCTGAATCTCGTATTGCCATCGATCAGTGTCAGCTTCGAGCAACCTGATGCACGAGCTGCAGTCGTCATATGACCCTCTGCAATGTCGGCACCCTGCATGTCTCCATCTTTCACGAAGTCATCTCCATCCAAAACGTCATAATTCCCAACAACTTCAGAATTCTCCTCGACGTATAAGCAAGCGACTGTGAATTAATTCACTGGCAGCATGTCTGTCTGAGCCCTAAAACTGCACTCTGCCGACCCACACCGAGTCGTGAGCAGGCCTCATCCTCGTAAGTCCACGAAATCCCTTTCGCCACAAGAGCAAACAACAGCAATTTCCTGCAGGGCAGGACAAAGGGAGACAGTTATGGATCCCCGCATATTGCTTGTCCGAAGACAACCAAGCCGTGGTCAAAGAATCGAAAGCAGGCCAGGGCTACTTTCTCCACCCTCTCACTCCCTTTTCACGATAATAAATAAGCTTTCCTTGCGCGCACCAGAGCTGGTAAACACCAGGGAAAGAGCCCCCGTGATTACTGTTTTTTTTAAAAATTTTATTGTTGCGGAGTTGTGGAAAGGTTTCCCAGAATATAAGTGAGATTGCACGGACGACAGAGGACTGAATGTAAAAGAAAAAAAGTTTCCACATCCTGCTTTTTTTTTATTGCTCCGCTAAGGCTTGGCCCTAATTTCTTGTCTGTCTTAAAGTGGAAAATAACTATAGATTTTTAGAAGATCGGAACTATAAACATCTTAAAGCTGTTTTCTCCTTTCTGCAATCACACTTCCATCTAAGAGTGCTACATCTTCTCAAGACTTTGTACAATTTAATGATATGCAAGATTGAAGTAAATGTCTCTGAAATATAGTATTTCGTTGTTTTCTCCTCGCCAAGATAGCTAGTACGAAGTACAGAACAAGATATACAAACAAAAATCAGCCTTTCAGTTAGATTTTTGTTTTTGTTGTTGTTTGTTTGTTTGTATTGTGTTTTTGTTTTTTGGGTTTTTGTTTGTTTTTTGTCATACGTAATTAAGTCTTAATAGTTCTAGAGGTTTAAATCCAAACATAAAGAAGACTACTTTTCTTTGAAATTTAGAATTTCGTATTACGCATTTCATAGCAAGAGCAAATTTCCAGCACATATTCTTGGGAAATCGACAGCCCCTTCCCCCACTTTTGTTTTTAAAAAAAAGAAAGTCTTCGCGAAACATTTTCCTTTCACCCCGCTAACCCTTCACTAAATAAAACATGACAGTGTGTCTCTAACTTGGAATTAGGTTCCCACAAGGTTGGGTGCACAACTGTAAGTAATTTCCAGACCAAAGCCGATTTCTAGCCAAGACTTTATTATCTGTGCGTTGAATCCTTGAGAAGCAAAGGCCTTCCATTACGGAAATGCCAATGCATGATGCAAAACATATATTAGATTTGCACAAAATTCTGCACGCCTGCCTGCTTGATACACATTGGAATACGACACATTGCCTCGTAAGATTTGTGCTTTTGTAGGAGAACATTTCTTTAAATTTAGAAATCATAAAAATTCTTGTTCCTCAGTGGTTTTTCGTCCCTCGCTACTCTAGCCATAAAAAAGAAACAACAGATCGATGCTTTTCTTCCCCAGCCACCAGCTTTTAATGGTGGCTGCGTGAGACAAGGGATGAAGGGCAACAGCTTTACAGATAACCTTCCTATTTGTTACCCTCAGGTTTTCTGTCCCTCGCCAGCAAAATAAACGGGCACAGCACGCCTTTAAAATCCATAAAACCACGGCATTGTGGCAGCAGTCCTCCATAATTTTAAGCCCTTATTACCACTCCACGTAAAGTTAATTAAATGCCACAACAACCGCAAAGCTGTTCCACGCGTGCCTCTGAAGCGTTGAGGGTTTTTTTTACCCTTTTGTCTTTTGTTTCCGACCAGTGGCTTTACTTTCCTTCTCAAAGCTGTCGTTGGCATCTCTGTAGTTAGCGTGTCCTGCAACTAACACAAAGGTTCACTATTTCGCTCTGTAGGCATCGTGTGTCGCTCCGTTTTGTGACGACATTATTTTTCTATTTAGTTGTATTCCAAGCCCATGTGGTTGTTATTTTTTTTCCTTACGTAGCTTAATTTCAGCTGGATTGATTTCACGACGTAGTTTGCTGCTGATGAATTTGTAGGTGCAGCTGTTGAGGCTGTTGTTGTTTAACCAGCAGCCGTGCCGCTGTTACTGAAACTGCACCTGTAGTCGACTGGACGTGGTGGTAAAGTTTTCTGGAAGAGGGCTTGGGTAAGCAGATTATTAAAGTGACGTAAGTGACGTTCACGTTACAAAAGATCGATTTCAACCAGTAAGCGGCAGGGTTGGCTTTGCATGAGCGTTCGTATGTGCACTTCCGGTCATATGAGCGGCCGTAAGGTTCATTCGCCATGTGTATTTTATGCGCACCTTCAAGATGATCAGAACTTACGAAGGCTCATGTAAGCCAGACCTGAAAAGAAAACATCAGGTTTGTTACCATGTTTTAAAATCTTCCACAACAAAACCTTGGGGCGGGGAGGGGGTGTGACCTTAGTCCAAAAGGTCTGGTCTGATTCTTCACAACATTCTAGTTCTCCCAGTCTGAGCAAAGCATTCTTCCTATTAAGTTGGAAGCTTCCAGAAATGGACATTGAAATCACGTAAAAGAGAGATCGGTCAAAGCAGTGATGTCACTGGATATCCCAAGTTAGCATGAGCTTTGGTGTTGTGACGCTACGACATATCCCATCAGCTCCAGCCTTGATGACGTGGCTATCTATATACTTCCATGTCAGAGAGATTTTACCGCGAGACAAGGGTACAGGCAGGGAGGCGGACATATGGAAGGACAGACCAACAGAGAGAGCGAGAGAGAGAGAGAGAGCGCGCGCGCCTGACAGAAAGATAGTATGGGACAAAGACAAAAAGCGCGAAATATCCAAGAAGTCCACGTGGATGGCCTAAATATTTTTTTGTGAAAAATAAAGAAGAAAATCAGGCAAATTTAAACCACTTGGCAAACGTTCCTAGAACTGAGATTTATTATCGAAAACAGCGCGGCGTCAGTCAAATATGCTTCCTCTTGTTCCAAGTCCGTTCAGCGCGTGCGGTTCCACTCCATTCTCGTGCCGCGAAGTAGTTCGATTATAGAGTTTGTGAAATGTTCATTGGTTTCAGCGGATTACTCATCGCCGGTCTCGTCACCCTCGAAAGCGACATCTCGCTGCCCGAGGTGATCAAGAAGTGACGTGGGAGCGACAAATCAATTAGGGACGTCACTTTGCTCATTCCTTTGCACCGCTCACCCTTCCTGTGGATCACATTAGAGCCAAGAGCGTAAGCCGCAGTGAATCCCGCAGAATACGCCGGGGAACCCAGTGGTGACGTCATCTTGAGACGTGCATAAGCAAACCTTTTGCCTACCTGCCTGCCTGTCTGTCTTCTCGCCGCCCTGACTGTTCCTCCTTCGTTCATCTTTTCTTATTTCGTTCCTTTTTCTTACCAAATCTATGGGTATCTGCCTGCCTGTTCGTCCTTCATTCTTGCAAAGTTATTTTGTTCTTTTTCTCTCTCTCTCTTAATAACTGCCTGCCTGTGTGCCTGTGTGCCTGTGTGCCGTGCCGTATGTGCCTGCCTGCGTGCCGGCCTGTCTGTCAACCTCTTCTTTCTTTTTCTGCTTTCGTTTCCTTCATTGATAATTTTCTTCATTCTTTACCGTCCTTTTCCTCTTTCTTTTCCTTCATTCCAGAAACTTCGTGATGGTTCGTTTACAATTTGACATTCTAACAGTGCGCTTGTGTACGACAGGCATTCTCTATTTATCCGATTCCAGTACATTTCTACACTGTCATCATTAGCTTATCCTTTCATTATCATCATCACTCCAAGAAAAATCCCCCCTCTCTCTCTCCGTCCCTTAACTTTTGTCTGTGAAGCTCGATAAGGTACACATATTAAAGACGATTTCTCTTCCTGCGGAAGCCCCGTATGTAAACAGACATTCAGCAGAGCCAGCCCAGAGCACAGGCCAGCAGGAGTAATAAATCAGCTTTCCGACACTTCTGATACTGTCTTCTCTTTGGTGCAAAAATCTTCAGTGTCTTTCATGCTGATAATGGTCGAACAGCGCTGTACATGCAGGCGAAGCGGATATGCATGAACGACCCCGTGCGCTGGGTAACCCTTAGCGAAACTGTGGAACCTCTCCATTCAAGGAGGGAATGCACAGAAATTGATGGAAGACGATGTGCCAGAACGATAATAAGGGCTTAGGATCGACACGGACGACGATGATGACATTGCAACGCTGTCTTCGAGTCACTATCTCTACACAAACATCACAGTCGTCGTCGTGACTATCGACACATCTGCCATCAAATCTACCCTCGTCTCCGCCACAGCAGCGCGAGATCGTCTTAGCGCGTTGAGGTCGTGAAGTGTATTCAAGCAGGCACCCGGATCACTGAGTGCAGATAGGTCTTGCACGGTGACGTCGGCTTGGAGAGAATTGGGGGGGGGGGAGCGGGCAAGGTTATGGAGAATGGGAGGGGCTGAGGGGACGAAAAGCTGCTACAGACATGGTCTGTGGTATGTGCGCGTACACCCATACATGCACACAAGCATGCATGTACGCACAGGCGCGTAAGCGCTTTTTGGTCGTCTTGTCACTGATTTAAGAGTACGCCAAGAGGCATATATACCTATACCATGGATCGTTTTCTCATCCGAAAGACTATTTTGCTCCCGCAAGAAATTGTTACTCTGTCGACTTGCACAGCGAATCATCTACAGAAATTGATAAATGAGTGCGTGCACTGTAAATTACCGCCCCCTGATTGGCCTCCCCATTTCCCCCACTTCCTAGTGTAGCTGCTGCCGCTCCGGTTCCGCAACTAACTCCATTTTCCCCAGACTCGAGTCGCCACAGCGTGAAGATGAAATGAGGTGGAAGAGGCAAGCTTCCTGGGCACGGTGACTCACGGACTGGTCAGGCCGAGCGCCGCTTGGCGAGTGATCACGTGGGGTTTCATCGTCACTTCCTATGGACAAAAGATTCACACTCTCTCTCCTACTGTTCTGGCGAGCTCCAACCCAAGACTCCGGGACTCAAGAATATGATTTGGACAACCGCATCCCGTCGTCACAGCAACTTGCAATGAGATTATGTAAACTGTTTTGTTCTTTCTTCCCTTCCTTTCTTGAATCTTTTCCTTCCTTTTTTTCCCCACCCTTCATTTTTTTGGTTTGATCTACACCTCCTCTTCTTTTTTCTCTCTCCCGTCTTCCTTCCTTCCTTTCTCTTTAGGAAGACGTGTTCTTTTCTTTATTTAGTTACTGGCAAAATGCTTTGGGCGAACTGGAAACGACACCTTTGGAGCCTTGTTTTCCCGCCTGCCCTCCCCTTGTCCGACTCCCCGCCCTCAACATGTCCCACCCATCACTCCCTCACACTCCCAAGTTTATGGAAGCAGTGGCCTGTGAGATCAATGGCTAATGTGTGTAAATCTGATGACGGCACGTGCCCGCTACGCTTCGCACCCTCTTGCAGAAATCGTCCAGATGTCAGAAGCCATCAGGCGGGTCAAAAGGTCGCCAGACGGGCAGCCTGACTCACAGAAAGGTGCATCGCCGGACCCAATGCCATCATCAAGATCGGATTGCCGGCAGGCCCCTTCACCCGCTGAGTTCATTTACGGGATTTTACGCCGAAGACAAAGCCCTCAGAGGGCCGTGGGTCTCCTGGCACGCGCTCATACGTGGTTCTATCGGCGGGGCAGAAGTTGCCATCTCCTGACGTGTCATATACTTTTTAAATTCTTATTACAGTTGTATCAAACAGGTAAAGATTTTCTTTATTGCTAGAACAGCAATGTCTTTACGATAAGCTCCAACTCAGTAACTATAATAATAACAATGCTGGCCTACCAATAAAGATTTGTACCTATTCTCAACCGCTGTAAATATGTTCGCATAGCCTTACAGCTGTTTGTCAGTTTGTATATGCATACATCAATTCACAGACAACCACAAAAAGTGGACTGCACTCCCTCTTGCATAGCGGTGGATCAATCTTAAAAATGCCCTGCATATCGGTTTCTCTACCAGTAATACCTTCCTAGTATATTACAAAGCCGGTCTCATTAATAACAAAATAGTTTTTCAAGACAGAATTTTATTACTTGAAAATGATCATAACTAAAGTCCGCTTGCATCGGAGCTTCACCCTAGTAGATACAAAGTTCAAAACGCCGAAAGACAGGTGAAGATACAGTCGCCTTCAGGCACCTAGCATTGTTAATGGTTTTTAAAACTAGAAGCCAGGATAGCAGGTGATTCCAAATGAATCTGTTACAAGCACGCTCTCGCAGAAAAAACGGCATTGAATCGCATCGAATTCCATTCCCTATTTTGTAAGAAAACAAGTGACGGATATTTTATTATGTAGAAAAATGGCAGTGTGTTATTTATTAAACGAGGTTAGGGAATAAAGGTTGTAAGAAAGCAAATTATTACTTTCATTAAAGGAGATTAGGTGGACAAGAATTGGAAGAAATAACAGAATGTACTCTATGCTGATTGTTAGATATGGGCGCCAGGGGCGCGTTCCATGACTGTTCATACCTTCCCACCGTCCGTAAAGTTGCTCGGAAAATACACGGGGTGTGGGTGTATGCTGCTTGACGTCCCGCCACAAACCAGGTGCATATCAGGACGGTGTTGCTTAGACAAGTTAACGTCTGCCACATGTGGGACTACTGTCGCAGCACAGGCTTCAGTCCCACCCAGTCACATTATACTGACATCGGGCCAAGCAGTCCTAGTACTGTTCCCTATAGTACCAGGCGTCTGGCAGGGCAGCTACTAGATTGCCAATTGTTAAGTCTTAGGTATGACTCGGCCGGGATGCGAACCACCGACCTCCCGCCTCGGAAGCGGACGCCTTACCACTAGACCACCGAGGCGGTCGAATTTTGACCGGAAGGGCTAAGACAAAGGTTCATGCAATCGGGCCCATCTGCGAAACAAAGCGCATTGTAGATCTGTGCAGTTCCTCATAACATTACGATCTTTATAGACCAGGGGTGGCTTGCATGAGCGTTATCTCCTGTTCATTCGTAAAGGTGCACGCAAAATACACTGGACGAATATGCGTTCTGACCACCCTTATGACCAAAAAAGCAGCTACGAACGCTCATGCAAGCCAACCCAGGACTGGCTTGCATGAGCGTTCTTATCTCCTGTTCATCCGTAAAGGCGTACATTAAATCCACAGGGAGAACGGGTCTTACGACCACTCTTATGACCGGAAGTGGAGATACGGCTCATGCAAGCCAGCCGTGGGTCGGGTTCCATGGACGCTTGTATACACTGTCCATAGTTAAAGGTACATTTAAAATACACAGGCCTAACAGACCTTACGACCGCTCTGGCGATCGGAAGTTGCGATACGAAAGCTCCTGCAACCCAGTCCTTTTGGACGAAACAGATTGTGTGCACAATAATCAACGGATTCTAAAAGGAGAACTGAGCACTGCTCTGTAGCGTTTCGTGGCTTCCACAAAAAATAAAATGACTCACGAAGGCTTCGTATCATTTCATCAAGAAACCCCACTTATTTTCGTGAAATGCCAGCAATATCATTCATAACCCTTTAATATTCAGCTTGAAAGAAATAAAAACAAACAACAAGCGCTGCATGAAACTATCGTTTAGTCCGCCAGCCTCTGACTCGAGGGAAACAGTTACAATTGCTTCGAAACCGTCACTGTGCCTCGCTTTTACCAGAGGCTATGAAAATAGCATTTCAAAGCACTTCTTGAAATTACTAAGCCTGAAATAACATGGCCCAATCACTTGACATTACACAAACGCGAACAAGAGTAGAACGTTTTGCGGCTGGAGCGACGGGGAGGTGGCGAAAGAGGCGAGGGGGTCAGGGGGCCTGGGTTGGTACGCTGGGGTCAGACGCAAAGGGTGGGGAGGGGAATCTGTGAAGGAGACACGATGCGATTTGCGAACCACTTGATGCAGAGTTTTGTTCTTCGTCGATCGAGCAAACACGGTGGCGCCTGCTGACTCACAGAGCTGAATTCTCATTCTGTTCAAACCTTCAATTTGTGGTCCGGATGGAGGAGGTGTGGGAGAGGGGGCCAGGGGAGGGGGAAAGGACGCGGGGGTAGCTGCTCCCATTTCATCTTCCCTAGAGTGAGGAACTTGACACGTCGCTGACTCCGATTATAACGGGGTTGACAGCGTCGACACGTCACCTGTCACCACTGCAGGAAGGGTGAGCTCGCCAAACGGCGCTCACGCCTTCACGAGTTGCACGTGCACCATCGGCGTGATCCTGCTTCTGACTGTGATCTTCAGGTTTGACTGAAAGGCCACAGTTCACGACCAGTGGCACACAAACACGTTTGATGTCACACGTGATATATCAGTGACCAGTGGCACACAAACACGTTTGATGTCACACGTGACATATCAGTGACCAGTGGCACACAAACACGTTTGATGTCACACGTGACATATCAGTGACCAGTGGCACACAAACACGCTTGATGTCACACGTGACATATCAGTGACCAGTGCACACAAACACGTTTGATGTCACACGTGACATATCAATGAAGAGTGGCACAAACACACTCTGTCAGACTTACATGTCAGTGACCAGTGGCACAAATGCGCTCGTTATCCTCCCCATACTTGTAACCTCCCTTCTAAGCTTTCATCCTTCCACAAAGTGAACCGTCAGTGTGGTCGAGTGAACAAACCCGAGTTGCAGACTCCAAGACACCGTCATGGTGAAAACCCCAAGTCGACAGTTACTGTTGTCAACCTCGTGTACTGTACACAGGCGAGCCGAGCAGCAACCAGATGTGCAGACGTACTAGAATCAACCATGTGAACCACAATTTCTCTCACACAAAACCACTTTCAAATCACTTCCAACCTTGCGACAGCACGGCCCCTTATTTTCCTTTGACTTTTTCGTGAATAACCCAAACCCTAACCCTCACTACTTTCATGCTTGATCGGGAACTGGCGATTTGATCGGCCGTCTTGATCCGTGACACCAACACTGCAGTCATAAAACATCCGCGAAAGACGAACAAAACCGCCAGTCACCTCAATCAACTCTTCAAATCCACTGAGCAACGGGCGCCCCTCACTTACGACGTTCGTTTGGCAATACATCTTCTTTCTCTGCCCCACTAGTGGCCACGTCTGTTTCTTTACACAAACTCTTTCTCTCTCTCTATTTCTCTCTCTGCCCTTTTTTTCCTTTCTCAGTCTCTCTTACATTTTTTTCCAGAAGGCTAAGATCACAACTCGCAGTTTCTTACGCTGGGGGAGGGGAGGGAATTTCAATTAACAAATGATTCTGAGTTAACTTCTTCATCTCCCCACCCCCACCCCACTTCCGTTTTTCCTTCTCTCCCTTCTCTTCTCGCCCTGTGACCTTTCTTCTCCAGCAATCCTTCCGCTGTTCCTGAGCTCCCTAGGGGGCAAATACAAAAAGGAAGTGTTCCGATTCCTTCGACTGCAGATTTATCGGATCGTCAAATCAAGCTTCGCTGAACATTGACAAAAGTGTAGAGAAGTCCTTCAAGGTTTGTTACTCACAAGACAGTGCCGAGACAAAATGAATTTCATCTGCCAAAAACGTTCAATTTTGACTGAGACAAACGTTACCGGGCCTTGGAATTGAATGCTCCGTTACGTGGTCACGTTCGTCACCTGCCAAAAATAGACGGTCTTGGACAGAAATAATGGTAAGGTAACGGGGTGGCACTGTATGGCCAATGGGTAGTATGGACTGCCAACTTAAAAGCCGAGACGACATTCTTCCATTAGAGTGACTCTGGTCATCTCGCCTGATTTTCACCCGTCTCATTGTTAGAGGAACGACTCGCACCTTTTTGATGTCTCGCAACAGACCAGCCGAGGAGGGTTGCAAGAGTTCACTCCCTTGATTCGCATCATCGACTGATGCCCCTGCCTGCCTGTCACTGACATGTAGCGTAAACACGGGCTCTGTCATCAGTGACCAGTGGCACACAAACACGTTTGATGTCACACGTGACATATCAGTGAACAATGGCACAATCACACTGTCAGACTGACATGTCAGTGACCAGTGGCACAAATGCGCTCGTTATCCTTCCCATACTTGTAACCTCCCTTCTAAGCTTTTTTCCTTCCCTTCTATCTTCCTCCATAAAGTTAAAAACAAATGCCCACCCGATGTTTACGTGTGTGTGCGTGTTTGTGTGTGTGCTGGAGATTTAAGAATCCTGTAGCAGCAACGACAACAGAGGAAATGAAACACTGGTCCGACAGCGTTTTTCATACGAACCGTTTGTCCCCCTTGTCCGTGTTTACTGGAGAGCGCAACGTGTTTTAATGCTGACGTGTCTCTGCTGTTGTCATCTATGTGACCGAAGCCGCAGGTGGAGGCGGGACGGGGTGTGTGGGGTGGTGGTGGAAAGAGCAGCGTCGCGGATGTGCTGAGTCGGCCAAAGGTTTGCTCCATATGCGATCGTCTGCCCAGCAGCGTGTCCTGCAGCAGGGAAGGCCCACGATCGATACAGGGTCAGTCGATGTCACGCATCAATCTGCATTCACGATGCTTGCACCCGCCGCAACAGCCGTGCTGGTGGGGGGTGGGGGGTCAATCTGCATGCGGGGTGGGGGTAGGGACTCGCAGAGGTGGAAAGGGTTAGGAGGAGCTGGATCGGTGATACCCAGCAACTTAACTGACGACAAGGTACACAACAGCGCTTCCAGCCTGGCCGGCTGGGGTTCATGAGAGCTCAAATCTTCAGTTTTCGTCATAAGGCTGATCATAAAGCCCGTTCAGGCTGTGCATTTTATATGTTGACCTTTATGTACGAACAGGAGCTACGAACGCCCATGCAACCCAGCCCCGTGGCTTGCATGCACGAGCGCTCATATCTTATTTTCCGTTCCTAACAGAGGTCGGTCTGAAGGGCCGTTCAGCTCTTGTATGTTTGATTCTTTTTTATGCGTAATTCTCAGTTCACATTTATGTGTAAAAAGCAGACAGGGT
Organism: Lanistes nyassanus; assembly: GCA_004794575.1. NCBI lineage: Eukaryota > Metazoa > Mollusca > Gastropoda > Architaenioglossa > Ampullariidae > Lanistes > Lanistes nyassanus. The sequence continues at coordinate 646,382 of SMGT01009054.1, read as the reverse complement.
GTCAGAGCAACTGTCGTCTGCTGCCAGCCGTCAGATCAGACTGAACACTCAGTTTGTTGGCTATGCTTTGTTTTGAACTCAGGATAAAGCGTTCGAAGTCATTTATCAAAAAGCTTTCCATGCTGGTATAACTACTTTATGTCTGTGTGAAACAATAAGACATCAATGAACATCCACATATATATATAACCGCACACATAAATTCAAGTGCACATATTATACACTTATGTACCTAGTAAGAAAGCATGTATATTTGCGATTTCTCAACAGTCAACGCCTGTACACCAGCAGAATAGGGCAAATAAAGGTCATGTCCACTACCTCGCAACTATATTACAGAGCTGGGCGTCGGAAGAGGGGGGGGGGTCTCTAGGTAGTCCAGTTACCTCCTCTTTCCTCTTTCCCCCAAACCCCTAATGGGCCCACACTTCCCGCTGGCCATGATATAGCTTTTGTTGCTAACTTTACGTCAAGCAATCAACAACCAACCAATATCGCGCCTATTTGCCAGTCTAATATAACACCAGTGTAGATCGCTGAGATAGATCTTTGATGGCCCCTCAAGCTGGGCCAGCAGTGGGTCTCGAGCAGTACAGTCATGCTGTTGGGGCAACTGTTTGGTCTGACACAGGGCGAAGACTGAAAGACTGAAAAAAAGAAAGATGGAAAGAAAGATGCACAAAGAGACTGAACAGAGGGATAATGAAAGAAAGTCTGACAAAAAGAAAGATGGAAAGAAAGACGCACAGCCAAAGAGATAGACAGGCAGAAAGAAAGAAAGACTGACGGATATGCAGTCATTAAAAAGAACTCTATGAGAGTGGAGAAAAGGAAGAAAAGAGAGGCTCGGAGGTCAAATAAGGGAAAGAACTGTCAGACTCTGAGTGCCCCCGACACGTGAGACTTAGTCGTGAGGCGCGCATGTCTGGACCTCTTCCGAGTGTTGTAACTGCCATTGATGATAAATCGATACTGACCGAGAGGGTAAAATACCGAGCTCAAAGTCAAAAGGAAATTTCCAGACAAGCGTTCAATAGATTCTCTACATTGCCAGCCAAGAGAGACAGAAGGGGAACAAAACAGAAACTGCAGATGACCAAAGTAACTCCATTTTCTCTACTATCATTATGTATAAGTGCGAGAACACGACCTAGGTGACAAAGATGTATAATGGGGACGGGAGGAGAATTGTAAGGAAAAAAAACTGTTCACACTGTTTCGTCCAGGCTGCGCGCTGCTGGGAGAGCAGAATTTAGCTGATGGCTTACTGAAGCCGGTTGCACGCCCGATCGAAACGTGGCCTTCATTTGAAACTATGCTGACAGTGAGTTATCGTTCTTTCGAGAAGGGTATTCTCCCTGGGAGTGAGCTGAGTATTGCTATCCACATCCCCATACACCTAAATAAGAAAACTGGGGCGGCGGCGGCGGTGGTGGTGGTTCGATCATGGCTGGTTCTGAAGATCGTATGGAGCTGCCACGCGCGGCTTCATTTTCTGATTCGGCGAGAGGTGACTCCGTTACTTTTTACTTTGAAATACTTACGCAGGTGAGAAAATGTTTCCTTCTTATAAATGCATGCGTTTAAGACAGTGTGTGTGTGTGTGTGTGTCCGCGGTCTGCGTGCGTACCTACCTGGCGGCCGAATCTACCCGAAGAGCGAACGTGGGCAAGCGTGCTCAAGTCTGCCCTCCTGTAGGCCAGTGTGCGGGCGCTTCCAGTGCCCGATCGATTTGTCGGTCCTTTCAACCCGGCTTTGAAGCGTTTTTAATACGTCCAGAAACACCGGCACATCGTCAACACTCAGTAGCTGGCACAAACTCAAAACACCCCCTCGCCATATGCGCCAGGGTTAAAGGAAGTTTTTCTTTCCCAACCATAATCTTTAAAAAAACACCTTGCTGCATGACTTGTTTTTCTCCTTGTTCTTGATCGACATTTTCTCTGTACAATGTCCTTGTGTTAAAGGCTTCGACTTGTTGTCGACGAGTTCGCGACAACTTACAAACGCTAGCGAACACCACAGAGCAAAAATATAAAGAAGTTGAGACATTGACAGAAAACCTATTTCAGAACTAAGAGATGTTCAGACGTCTGTCCTTACTATCAACGATCGAACGAAGAAATTACAGAACAGACTTCGTTAGCAGAAAGTGCTTACCAAACAAGGCTATTCGTAGCTAAAAGTCGCTGTTTAATTAACACCACAGGAGACGATGAACACTAACACCATAAAGACTGTCTTCGTTGCTTTCTTAACCAGACGAATATATGCGTGCTGGCTTAGGCTGCATGAGACTGTATATTTCCCTTTCCGGTCCTAGGAACAGCCATAAGGCCCGTTTGCCCTGTGTATTTAATGTGCTCTTTTACGTATGGACAAACAACAAAAACGCCCATCCCAGCCCGATTTCTTGGAACCTGACAGTGTGTACCCTACATGCCAAGCTTAGCGAACTAGGGTGCACGTTCGTCGGGTTAAAGAGCCTTTAGGGGACAGAGAGATTGAGCCATCAGAGGTAGCCATTGTAGTATGTAGTATGTAGCAATGGTTACCGTTAAGCGTATCTCTGTGTCGCTGCTCCAATAATGAAACGCTAACCCCAGATTACCACAAACTGAAAAAGAGCGTTGGGTCACACAGCGTAATGAATTGAACTCGTAGCAGTAGTTAAGAGGGAAGGGATTCCGTACACAGATACTATTATAAAGGCTTCACTGTAAAAATAAAAGCCAATAGCTTTATTAACCTTCACATATCACTTTCTTTTGTTTCACTACGCTCTTTTCCAAGCTTGTGGTGCTGGAAACCTAGACAGTTCTTCCCATTGCGGAGAAAAGGGCTCAACCCGCGAGACGAGCTTCGTAACCTCTGACCCACCCGCGGCGCACGAACTCGTGACGTCACCACAAAAAGAAGTATCGAGTACCAATACGTCAACGACTACAGGCGTTGCTCCAATCTCTCTAATAATTTTCAGAGAGGATCGACTTAAATAAGGATAGATCTCTGAACCGTTTGCCTTTCCTAATTATCTAGTTACCTGCACGATAAAAAGTTTTCAAATGTTTACCTTTTCGCGGGAATTCATTTTTCAGTCCCTTCCTGTTGGCATGTGAGCGAAATCTTAATTAGACGCAACCCGTATATTAGCATAGCGAATGATCCAATAATTTTTATAATTAGTGGTGCATTCCACCCACATTTCAGAGTAGACCTATTGTCTTTAAACTGCGGTTCTACGTCTGCGGAATAGAAGAAAAACTTAGAAATTCCGTTTTCCAAGATTTTTGGGAGGATTTTCTTTGGATGGGGGGAATTTTCTGTATGACGTCATATGGACAGTATCTTTACATCATAGCACGTCATTTCATCCCAAAACAGAAAATCCCAGGAAATGAACAAGACAAATGCCTCAGACTCTCTACTGTGGTCTGTACCTCGTCATTTCACTTTCTTTGTCCGCCGCGATCGTTAAGCATTGCTCAGTTCCCATTCCCACTGGCATTTCCTGCAAGCCAACGTATAAACAGATGGGCCGCCGTAAACGCCACTAGTGTGGGAGAAGGAATAGCTAGCATAGCTAACACACAAAACAAAACAAAAAAACTCGGGCAATAACAACGAAGACAACAGGCTAGAGCTGGCAACAGAAATTGCTTCCCGTCGGCTCATATCGACATGTATGAGAACAGCCATCGGAGGCATGGCGACTGATTAGCGTGGGCTGGACGTTTTGATGGACGAGTTCACAAACAAACGGCGAAATCCTTTTTCGCCGTTACTGTTACTGTGACGAAAGTGGTTACCCTCTGGTGGTGGTTGGAGGGGAGTGGTTGCAGCGGTTGTGGTGTCAAAGCCGAAGAGGAAGAAAGTATCAATAATAGAAAGACAGAGAGAATATGACTGTCGTGTTTGGTGGTTGGTATTGTTGTTTAATCATCTTCACGTGTGCGATCCCAGGCCCGGCTACACAGGTAAGCCCGCACGAAAATATCTACACGTGAAGTGAAAACGTAATGTGGGAGCCCACACGAATGCAAGTGAAATCATCGAGATGTGACACTGAATTATCTGTCTTCCACTCCCAACATGATGTAACGGTTTTGACTTTTGTTGTATTTCGCCGACAAATCTACGGAATAGATTAAGTGACTGTTGGCTGTGCCTTCTGAATTAGGACTGCTCTGCCATATTATCTTAGAGTCTGGGACCCAGGTTGATCAAGATAGGTGGTTTTATCCTGCCGGGGATAGGAGACGTCATACGCCGGTGGCCGGGCGGACGCCAAGAGGAGGTAGAGGGAAGTGCTGGTCGTTGCGTTGTCACAAACTTCGTGGTTGGGTCGTTGTACAGCTTTTAGAGCTGTGTATTGCGGTAAAGCAGTTGTTTTAGTAGTGACAAGAGTAGGTGCTCTGTTGTCGGTCACTTATTGTATTTGTGTATAGAGCGGGATCATAGGCCGTGTTGCAGTGTGATTTCCCCTCTGGCTTTAGTTTGATTATCTTCTTTGTCTGATTCCTCGTGGTATGACGTAATCAGGCAGCGTCTTACCCTAGACACGAGCACGGTGATTCTCTGTAAATAATCTGTAGTTATATTTGATGTTGTCGAGTCAATTTGTGTTTGAAATATATGTTGAATAACAGTTCGCTGCAGTTGTGTGTTTTACGAGGATGGGGGCTCTTGAGCAAGAAGTGTTTTGCCTGTGTGAGACTGAGCGAACGTGTCAGAGTATGAGAATCTTTTCCCTCGGTAGATTTCTCTAGTTATTCGCATTATTTCATAGCGTCGTCGCCCTTTGGTGTAGAAACCATTGACCTGATGCAGTAAAGGTTTTGGTGACGATTGCTCAATTAAATCTACATTTACGAGATCACCATAAAAGTTTGTTCAGTAATTCTGGAGAAGTCGAGTCCAGTAAGTTAAGGTACGGACCGTCGTGACAGTCATGGGCAACTTCCGACAGCTTTCCTTGAAAAGAGGTAGTTCTGAGAGTGACACAGAGAGAGACATGGAAGAGAGAGTGAGAGAGGCAAGGATTATTCCAGACAGGTCTGCGATAGCGCACAAGAAAGCAAACAGATGATGACGTCAGGAGACAGCTGTCAGGGGCGACAAGGCGCTTGCTGCAGGAAACAATACATTTGTCTGCAGACTGCACGCGAGATAATCTGTTTGAAATGTTTTTATTTCCGCTTGACACGTCCCATAATTTACGAGCTTCCGGCATCGGTCGTGAATCATTCGGAAAAGTTATTAAAAGATTTTGTGTATGCGATATTTCTTAAACGTTAAATATAACCCGTCGTTACGATGAATGATTGCAGTTTACAATTCTTTTCATACCAGGCAATAGTGCACGCACTCACGCAACGAAAATTGGCGAAAATCTGGTAAGTGGTATGTTAGCGCAGCAGAGAAGATGCTAATCGGTGCGAAACTGCACAGGGGCTGACATTAGGACACAGAGGGTGAAAGTGGACACATTTCGCTGCTGGCACCTGGCCACTGGCTTCATAAGTTTAAGAGTCAAATTGAAAATTGTACTTGCGACACCAAACACGTATATACAACCCGCCTTCGCGTCTGGCGAGTGCGATATTCGCTTTTGTTTAGGAAAGTTTTGACCCTCGTTACTTTCAAGCCCAAACTCCTGTCCTCCCTTTGAACTGTAAGCCTCGAAAACACGCCGTGGCTTTTTTTTCTGGGGAGATGTGGGGGTGGGTGGAGTTGCGCCCAGTCCTCGGGGAGATTAAAACAAACGAAGAATCACGGGGAGTGGCCACCGTCTGCACAAGCATATGATGGCACCAGGTCTCTAAGACTGTCAATTATTTCTATGAGCGAGGATCTGGTGTGGATATACATAATGCCAACCCATCTGTTGACCTCTTACACATTAACAATGCACCTCAAATTGTATTTTTAACAAACAATTGCAGAAATTACTATCATGCCTTCCTTAAACACTCCTGTCTCCCTGCCTGCTTGTCTGGCTATCTGCAAGCACGATTTGCTGTTCTCTCTGTCACAGTGCCTCTTTTCCCTGCCTATCCTCCCCCCACCCCCACACACTCACTCTCGCACACACACATTCGCACACACAGTCTCAAATACAATTAAAAAAATACAAATAATTCACGCCAGATTAATAGCCGCGGCCACAGACGGGGAGGTCACTCCAGGCTCCCGTACAGCGATTATTTCCCCTGACCAGTCATCATCCCGCGCCTAATGGCATAATAACTCTCGCGGCCTGCACCGCGATTAAACTGCCACAGTGTTTGCCTACCAGACACCACGCCGACCGACTCCCGGAAGTGAGGAATCTACAGTACCGATTCCAAAGTTATGTCTTCATCGCTATGGTCTTTAAACCCTTCTCCCTTTCCGTTACGCATTTTCAAGCCCCGGTCGGCTTCCTTTGCACGCAGCTAGGTCGCCCCTGTACAAGTGATTGGACCAGAAATTAGTGTACCCAAGTTGTGTGCTAAGCAAAGACGATACAGCTGAGTGTTATCGACTGGGACGAATAGTCTTTGCATATTATTGGGGGAAATCTCTTTCAGAAGCTACGCTTGTTTGTGATTAGCGAGAGCGTATTTGCGTTTGTGGGAAACCACAATAATCTGTATGATTTTCGGTGCCATTCTTTGGCTTTTCACCCCCCCCCCCCACCTCCACCTTGATCTCTGTGCTCCTCCACCTCCTTTTCATCCTGGTTTTTTTTCTCAGTCTTCTAGCTCTGTGTGGGGTTTCTTGTGCTGTAGCGCTGTGGTTTTCCTTCCAAAGCGAAGGCTAACCTTTCATTCTACGTTTCTCCTATAAAGGAAGATCGTCATTGTCAATATTATTCTCGCTGCCATTGTCTTATACCCTAGTTAGAGAGAGAGGGGGAAGAATTGTCATGACTACTAGAACTGTTGCTGCCTATTATCACGTAAATAAGAACCGTCATGATCACTATCATTGTCACTGTCAGACTCTTAACGAAAGACTGGCTATGGGCAGTGTTACGGTTATTGTCAAGTTCATTCTTTATCAACGTGGAAAACAAATTCCTGTTTGCTGTCAGTGTTACTGTCATTTTCTAGGAGTACGTGCGTAATGCTCCTCGTACACTCTAAATATTTTAAACACTAATTACATTAAATGACAACCCCAACAAAGTACTGGCAGCGCTAGACACAACCGTATGCTGACGTATGTAACCAAGGGAGCCTACCGTACCCAAACACGTAGCAAAAAGAGAGTCGAAAGTAAGGAACGTGGCAGATCTTTGAAGATCCTTACGTCCTTATTTTCGACTCTCTCTTTGCTACGTGTTTGGGTACGGTAGGCTCCCTTGGTTACATACGTCAGCATACGGTTGTGTCTAGCGCTGCCAGTACTTTGTTGGGGTTGTCATTTGATGATTTATAGCGCTCTGTCCTCATTTGTTCTTTGTTGACTAATTACATTAAAAAATTTTAAGTAGGAACAAAATATGTGCTTCGTATGTTAATAAAATGTAAGAAGTGAACGTGTTCTAAGTATTTTTATCATGCCCCTACTTGACTGAACAATTGCTCCTGGCGGACATTTGGAGCATTATCAGAACACCATTTATACATTTTCCGGCCATTTGAACACTTTCGAGAACACAGACCAGAAGACTTTTTACACCAGTTTAGCACTAAGCGTTCTAGATTATTATAAAACGTGTTCTGTTTCGGTATCAAAATAAGTGTTCTAACTTGAACACTACTTGTTTACAGAGTAGATAAAGAACTCCCACTGTTCTGATCCTTGTCCTTTTCGTGGGCAGTGTTATTCTAGCTCTATCCTCCACATTACCCAATAATATTCTACCTCTTGTCTCCACACTACCCAACAACATTCCTATTTTGTCCTCCACACTACCCAACAACATTCTAGCTCCTATCCTCCACACTGCTCAATAACATTCCTATTTTGTCCTCCACACTACTCAATAACATTCCTATTTTGTCCTCCACACTACTCAATAACATTCCTATTTTGTCCTCCACACTACTCAATAACATTCCTATTGTGTCCTCCACACTACCCGATAACATTCTACATCTGTCCTCCACACTACTCAATAACATTCCTATTTTGTCCTCCACACTACCCAATAACATTCCTATT
>SMGT01009054.1:599742-630783 GCA_004794575.1 Lanistes nyassanus | reverse complement strand
CACGTGACCTGATATATTCGCAAAAAGGTGCTCAGTTGGTCACTAGTCAGGTGACGATTTCAGGGGGAAAATATCTTCAGCAGATGGTAGCCCCCACACCAGCTGCGAACGGCTGGACACGAAACAACAGGCTTATCTCCTTCGATTGCTTGCCTTCGCGCTTGACCGGAAAGGTTTGGCAGAGAGAGGGCGTGGTTGGGGGAGGGGGCTGTGGAGAGATAAATTGCACTTTTCACGCAGTCGTTGAGAAGAAATTTGAAGACTTTTTTCGCACCCCCCCCCCTCCATGACATCCCTTACAGCGCCTCATTTCCTGTAATCGGCTGTGATCAAGCGAGCTACGGTTCACGGGGCTGGCGTTGATAGGCTTCTTCACGACCAGTCACAACTGGGCAATAACGGAGGCTTGTCATGTTCTCCCGTTCGTCTTCTGGAAGGTGGGGGTGGGCCCGAGGAACATTCGGACAGAGCGACGGAGTTCCGACAGATGCGAACCCAATGACAAGCTAACGATTTGTTTGCAGAGACGCAGCCATGATCAAGCAGCAAATGTCAGAATGTCTTGGGGGGGGGGGGATATTTTAAAAACACCAAAAAAAATTCACGGAACAAAGAAGGCAATAATTAGCCCAGAACCTGTTGATTTTGCACTATGTTTTTACTCATAATGTGTTTGTGAGGTCATGCAAATTTACGAAAACAATATATTCCTACAAAATTCTGTAAAAACCGTTCGTTCTTGCAATTCTACATGGCTGTCTGTTATTTTCGCCGTATCACAGCATTTTGCGATTGTAAGGTTATGATAATTTACGAGAACAGTAAGTTTCTCCTCCAAAAGTCTGTTTTTTTTAAAAGTTCGTTTATGAATTCTGTATATTTATGTCTGACAGCATCATGGTTAATATTGTTCATGTGTGAGAAAAATAGGATGCTGGAACTGAGAATATTTATGTGCTGTTTTCACAAATATCAGTCACAGGCTGTAGCCTCTAGCCTACACCAAATACAGTTCAAGATTTTGTTGTAAGAATCACCCCCCCACCCACCCACCCCGACCTCGGATGTCGTTGTCGCCTGCTTATTCCCTGACCCCAGCATTCCATACCACCAAAATGTACGCACGCATGCACGCGCGCACTCACATATACACACACGTACACACACACACACACACGCCGAGCGTGTATATGTAAGGTATGTGAATGAGTGTCATTGTACAAAAAAGCTCCTTTTTTCAGCCAGAAAAGAAGCACTAGAATTGTTTGTGTTGCTGAATGACGAAGCCTTCCCAAATCATTTTCTGACACATTCATCGACCCTTTTCATAAGAATGTCACCAAGAGGTGAAGGGGGCAGGGAAGGTCGGGAAGAGGAGGGGCAGTGTCTCCATCTGATAAACCGTCAACAGATATAATCTGATCATCCTTAAGACAGTTCGCTTCAGATGCGAAAAAATACAAATACAACTCCGTTCGTTGATCTGCAAAGCTGTTATCCACCTAGCGGACGGCAGGGAAAGCAAACAAAATCCGTTTCCACCAGTTTGTCTGTGGCCACAACATACAATGTTCGCCTCACAGAACTGAGAGAATATCCACGACCTTTGTCTGTATCTAGGATTACTTTAGGATTACCTTTCACAATCTTTACGATCCTCGATAAGAGAATATCTATTACTCCTTCTGTCTGCATCTATAATTGCTTTTATAATCCTCAATGAGAGAATATCCATTACCTCAATCTGTCTGTATCTAGGATTATTTGTTTACAGTCCTCAGTGAAAGAATATCCAGTCTCCTCTGTTTGTCTGTATCAAGGATTCCTTTTTACAATCCTCAGTGAGAGAATATCCACTACCTCCCTCTGTCTGCATCTAGGATTACTGTTTACAATCCTATGATAATAAACCAGTTGCCATCTCCGTCCGTTCCTCAGTGATATAGGCTCACTACACCATTCTGACGCGCGCCAATTCTTTTGGCGCGCAGTTATGGCTTCTCTAACCTTACCCTTCACGTTGTTGTAACAGCGTATTAATCTGTGGGATATCCGTCTATTTATCTATAACGGCTATAATTATTATCGGCATTATTTCCAGTCCTGTGTTACCCGAGGTTTATGTTCATGCGCGTGTGCAGATGATAGAGCAACCAAAACGAAAGGTGGGGAGGGGGTCAAAAGGAAGGAGAGAATGTTTAAGTGCACGTGAATGCGGGAATAATGCTGTCGCATGCTTCGCTCTCAGAGTATATCACAGACGTACTTTGCACGGATATGCAAGCACGCGCGGGAGCGCGAGCACCCACATGCTCATAAAACGTGGCTGTTCTTTATGGTGTTATAATGTTTTTACAACTTTTCATGTTGTTAGCCTCGGTGGTCTAGAGATTAAGACGTCTGCTTCCGAGGCGGGAGGTCCGCGGTTTGCATCCCGTCCGAGTCGCACCGAAGACTTAAAAAGTTTCAATCTATTAGCTGCCGTGCCAGACGCCTGGCACTACAGGGAACAGGGAACAATTTTGCGAAAGTCCATAATTGCAGCGCGTGCGATGGTTTCACGCGACACGTGATGACGACAGGAGGTGGTAAGGCTTGCCAGCAGCGGCTGGTCGTTACCTGCAGAGGATACCTTTCATCTTCATCTTTCCCCTGTTTGTCTTCTCAATTCCCGCGGCTCCGTGCTGGGCCTGGCGCGCGGGAAAAAACCAGGCGCACACTGGGAGTGGGTCGATTTTCTTCTCAGAAAATCTAATTGGAAGAAGCAAGCAAGGAATTTCGGTTGGCACCAAAACTGGCAGCATGCTACGTTATGACTGGTCGTAAAAATGTGTCATATAACTTTGCGTACTATGCGCATTTGTGCGACTTTGGACGTGTTCTGTGCCCAGTTGTTATAACCATCTCGATCCCGATCCCCCACAGGGCTTTGCCTTGTTTTCGCAAAGCCACAGCATCCAATTGCTCGTATTTTCGGCTGGATCTAACATTTTCTCATGTACAAGAGGAACTGTTGTATTCTGTTAGTTTGCTGTTTTAGCGACATCCTTCTGACCGCTTCTGAAGACTCAATCTGCACATGGCTTCACATGGCGGCATGTGTCGCCTACAGTCGTTCGCTTTTTTTTCGGGGCGATGAAACCAGCCTTTGCGCATGTCTTGACCCCATGCTGACGTCAGACAGTTGACCATCGCCGTGCAGTAGCGTGTTCCGACCGGTCTGTCGCCCTTGTGTCCCCCGCTCTGGGCATTGCAGTTCATTAGTCGACGCCATATAGTCGAGATATAGTCCTCTACTGCCCATATCATTATTCCATTCTGCAACTTGGTCATGAGTCGAAGAACGTCCACACACAGAGAAAGACAGACAGGTTTAACAGACAGGAAGACATGGAGAAAGGGAGCTTCTAATGGACTATCTCTTCGTATCTCCGAGCGATTTGAATATCTTGAAAGGAAGATTAGCCTTAATTTGATGTTTTCTTTCTACTGTTAAAGAATTTGTGTGAAGACCTTAAAACCCGCCATCGATTGTGTTTAAATAAGGACAGCCAGCTTTTGTGATGTTATTTTAGAACAGACCGGCAATTTTGCAGTGTCCAGAAGAGCTTAGCATACTTACAAGCTGCGTCAGATAACTTCCTATGTCCATGTACAAAACCAACTCATTTCACATAATAACTTCCTATGTCCACGTACAAACCCAACTCATTTCACACAATAACTTCCTATGTCCATGTACAAAACCAACTCATTTCACATAATAACTTCCTATGTCCATGTACAAAACCAACTCATTTCACATAATAACTTCCTATGTCCATGTACAAAACCAACTCATTTCACATAATAACTTCCTATGTCCACGTACAAAACCAACTCATTTCACATAATAACTTCCTATGAGCATTTAAGAAAAAAAATCATTTAAGTTATAATTAACTTCTATGCGGATGTACAGAAAGCTTTCATTTGAAATCGTAACCTCATATGTGTATGCACAAAACCCACTCACATCGAAGAGACCACAGTGGTATGGTAACAGCAAGCTATATATATATATTCCAAACTATGGAGAGCCAACAAGTTCCTGTGAATTGTGCTCCACGAATTATCATAGCTATCTTCTATCAACCGTTGCTACGGTTTTCACAGCGCCTTCCCCCACCCTCCAACCCTTTACTGGTTAAATGCTCATAGATTATCTGTAGTTGTATCGCTCATATAGTTACTCTAACCATCTGTTCAGAGCTCACGGGTAGCTGGGGAGCGACACATTCCCATCCCTGGCCTCGTTAACCGGAAAACGACGCCATAATCGTCACGATACTGTCCCATGACACCGTATTTCTCCGTCAAAGTAAATCTTTCAGTGGCGCCATCTGTCGGTGCCGGGCAAAAACATCACCCGTCCCGTCCCCTCCTCCCGTCCCCCCTCAGCTTGTGTCACAAGACTCCCCTCCCCACCCCACCCCAGTACACACCGTAAAGCATCCACGAAGCTATGATTCACATTGCCCACGGCGACAAACTGTCCAGCCCGCTACCGAGTCTGTGATTTGGAATCCCGGACGTACAATCGCCCTCGTTCGGCATCTATATGTTGCCGGAACGAATTATCTGGAACCGATTTGCGCTAGCCCCCTGCAATTCAATCCATCCTTTCTCCCAGAGTAGTTGGAGGGTGGTAGGAGACATATGCGCAATTTATTGGCATGATCGGATCTGCTCCTTCGAGAACACGTTCTCTGTGACCAAAGTAGATTCTTATCTTATTTCCGTTCTTCTGAAACAGTAGTCCCGGGCTAAACATAATTCCCACAGACCTTACCTATTTGTGTATGTGTGCGTGTGTGAGCGGCGTATATTTATGCATGTATACATCCATACATCCACTGTTATGCATGTGTGTGTGTGTGTGTTTGGATGTATTAAAGAAGCTATGTGTATGGTACATGTATCCACACGTATTGATGTTTTCATTTATGTATTGTCAGTCTAAACTTCTTCATCGACCTCTGGATATTGTTATTTTCAAATTGACAAAGGCTCCATTGATCGTCTCTTAATATTAAGCAGCACAGCAGCAACCAGTTCTTTGTGACACTGTTACAATCTGCGACTAGCCTCAGCAACAGATACCTGTTAAACCGATCCTTAGGCCTACACTTAATACACTTTATTTCTTGTACCACACAGAATTAATGAAAACAAGCTCAAGGGTACGGGGAGACAGTACATTCAGAAATCAATCGAACCAACAGACAACTGTCATTTAAGTCGGAGCTTGATGAGCCAAGGCCAAAGGCTGATGGAGGAAAGAGACCCCGTTCCTGTCCGTTTGGCCTGCCACCAAACCAGTGGCAAGCCTGGACGCTCTAGAGAGGCCACCAGGGAGTCGCGGAGTCTGAGAAGATTCTACCACAAGAATGAGCTTGATGAGCGATCGGAGTGAATCACTGGCAGCCGGGCTCTGTCCAACGAGACGTGAAGAACGAATTCGAGTGACGACCTCTGTTTCTGACCTCTCCCAGCAGGCAACACCACGTGAACCCCGACAGTCTCTCCTAGATGCCGTCGTGTCATTCCAGCCAAATGAGTGAAACATTTTTAATAGTGAGGGTGTGGGGTGTATGAGGGGTGTTGGGAGTAGGATTTACGTGAAGAATTTTTCCATCAAAATAGGATGGAATATTATTTTCACGCTTACCTTTACATGCCTCTGCTTTCATTTGACTGTGATTCCACTTAGTCGAGGCGTGGACGCTGGCATTTTCACCTTTATGATCCGATTCTACCCATTCAAAAATTCCTACAGAGTTAGTCGAGCTGACAGCAACACGAAAACGTGACTGCATTTTCTCAAAACACTACAGTCTTCAAGGGTCGTATCAATGTGCGTCATAAAATCTAAAATTCCATTTACATGGTAAATCTTCTGAGGAGAATCAAATTTCCTCTACAGCAGGCCGATGGATGGGGTAGTGACGATCTGTACTGAAGAAGCTGTCAACTGTCCGAAACAAAAGACTGTGGTAAAAGTTCGTGAAAATTGGTAATTGCATCGACTAATGCCTGACGCACACGATCCGATTTTGTCGAACGAAACCAGCAGAAAAGAACCAGTCCAACCGCAGGAAATAGTACTTCCGGGCTAAATATAATTCCCACAGGCCTTACCTAGTTATGTAGGAGTGCATGCGCGTTTGTGTGTGTGGTGCGCGCGCACGTACGGGTGTGTGTGTGTTTTGGGAGGGGAGGGAAGTCCCTGACAACCAAACTTACCCCTTCAAGGGTCAGCTGACCGTGCCCGCCAAGCGGCAGCGTGCATCGGCAAACTGCCAGCCCCTGGAACACTCGCAACTCCCGAGCAAAGCGCGCTTTCTCCATGGCATCTCGCAATGTAATTAATCTTGCAAAGCTAGCGCAATATGAAGCTTAAATTGCAAGCAACATCTCGCAATTGCAAATAATCAAGCACACCTGATTCGGTCTGAAGCCAAATTGCAGGCAACATTTTCGCTCTGACGTGGGCTAAAATGACCAAGTTCATGACGTTCCTAAACGCAGGCAGATTTATTTACACGCTGTTGTTAGGGCTTTTTTGAAGATGAGGGGAGGGGAGGGACGAGGGTTGCGAGACAAAACAGATATATTTCGTTCAGCTTGTTTGCAACTGCTTGTTAGTGGTCAACAAAATAGGAACTTGTTCATCATGAACATGCCCGATTTGAGGGCCTCTTCATCTGCTCCAACTCGTTCCAATCGAGAACGCGCCTGGCGCAGAAGTTAGAAAGGGTGTTTTAGTCTTTAGCTGAATACTTGGTTGTCTGGTGCCTTGCTTGATACACAGATGACTTATTTTTTGTTTAAGTTTTCCTGGGTTTCTATCTCATTTTTAATAATACTGCTGAAGCCTGGACTTGGTTTCTTACTACTGACTATGACTATTTTCAACCACTTTAACGTAAACCTGAATGGGGTTTAGCAGAGACGTAACTTACAGGCTCAGTGGTAGCGATTGCTCTTGTTGATGGTTTTATTCTTTGTTGTTACGCAATCCTACCAGCGGAAAGAACTCTCTTGAACGACAGGCTTGTACAAAAGATTTGATTTTGTCACATCAAATCTGCGTATTTTGCTCGTGGCCCAAACACGAAACGCAAATGGGGGGGGGGGGGAGAACGCAAAACCTTAAAGTAAAAACACGAAATACCATCTGTCCGTAAGCGTTCGACCGGGGTTCGTAGTTTCGTAGTTCAAGGTTCGCCTTGTCGAGAACAGACTCACTACCAAAGGCTATACCTTTCTTAGAAAAACCAGTATTAACCGAGGCTACACTACCCATGCCTTACTTTCAAAAGTTAGTCTGTCTGAATAGTTTGCTCTTTCAAAAGAAGGATACAAATTAAATTGTGCGTCATACACGCTGACGCAAGCTGGCGCTTTCTGCGATCGAAGAGAGTTTCCGCGGAATGTTGATTATGACAGTTCGACCCACGACTGATAAAAAAATCCTGATTTTTTTCTTGAACACTATGGCAGGAGTCTTATATTAAATTCCTCTAGATTAAGCTGATTTAGCCGGCTAGCGAAGAAACAAATTTAATGAAACACTTCTTGGATAGATGTTTTGTCCCTCTGTGAAATCCGAACGCATCTTGTCAATAAAGTCCGCCTGTGTCAAGCAGCTTTTACAAATTGCCTGATTGGCTGAGAATTCCTATTCCCCAGTTCCTGTCGCACAAGATGAAATTGCAGCAGCTTCAGGTGGAGAAAAACGCAATCTACAAATGAAATGTAGATGAGGGTTATAAGCTCTGGTGACTCCTCTGCCCGAACGCTGAGAAGAGAAGAAAACGTTCGTTATACCTTGGGGTTGCATGTTCGTCAAAGTTTTTTCGACTCCTGTCTGCGACAACCATCGTGTTGCAGCTTTATGGAACTGTAATGTCAGACTTCGACGAACGTTTGGTAAAGTGCGTCTTGTTAAGAAAAGCAAGAAAGGTCAGTCACCAACAGAATCAAAACTAACGATCGATTGTCATTCTCATTAAATTGTGCTGTTCTTTCTTCTGCCTGGCAGGTACTAAGGTAGTGCACGCTTTATTTATCTACCTTAGTGCATCATCTCTAACAGATGGAAAAACTGAGGGAAAATTGCGGTCACTTGCACAAGAGACTGGGGGAAAGTTGAGGTCACTTGCACAAGAGACTGAGGGAAAGTTGAGGTCACTTGCATAAGAGACTGAGGGAAAGTTGAGGTCACTTGCACAAGAGACTGAGGGAAAGTTGGAGCGGATTTTCTGGTAAATCTCGACGTGATCAGGAGAGATTTTCCTTCCACCGCACTTCCTCTCTTCCCATTATAAACTTTTATGCATCAAACAAGACAGTGTTAATCTAGGATTAATGATCCGTTTTGATGCTCTGAATATCAGAATTACGAAAATATTTTAGCGTTCAATGCCCACAGTTGTAAAGACTGGAAATATGCTAAAGATTTTGTGCGTATTCAATCTAACAAAGAGAACGCCTAATGCGAGCTGTTGATATCTGTCGAGGTTATATTTCAAACACGTGATTGTTTTATTCAATATAAGGATATACAAATGATGCCAACTAAAGTCTGTCTATATAATTTTTTCAAAATGCTGTCGAGCCACACTGACAGTTTATACCCAGCCTCCAACTTTACGATCAGTTGCTCAGACAGCCGTCAATGCGTCGTGGCAGCGCGATTTGACGTAATGTGCAAAAAAGACTTGCTTCTCAGTAAATCGCAAACTGTATAACTATAAATATACACTCAAGTTTAAAAACGCTGAACACATTTGACTTCCCTGTGAAGCCAGTCTCCCCTGTCTCAGGACGAGCAAATCAGAAAGCTGTCTGTCTAAATCAAATATTTCTTGTCAACGTCGGTATTAATCGCATGCAACCGTCCACAGATTATACGTAAGTTTTCCATATATTTCTCGAACCATCATCACCTGTCCGGAAGCAAAAGTAAAATTAACTACTTCTTCAGTATGACAGACACAGGCAGGGGAAATGGGATTTCAGGTACGCCTTGAATCTTGGCTGTTGATGACGTATAAATGACCACCACGGGTTTGAAACGTTCTTTGGGGGATGCAAGAGGAGATAAACCGCGCTGTTAGTCCCATCAACAAAGGGGCAGAACTCCAATCTCGCTGCTTTTTTCCTCATCCCTTTCCCTCAGACGGACGCCTGGCGCCCCTTAATCTTGCAGAGGAGTGCTGTCCGCGCGCTGTCACTGCTGTGATACCCGTCAAACAAGAAGATTAAGAGCTGTCTGAAAGCGTTCACCATCCGAACGGCCGCTAAATCCGTGCGCCCCATTACAATTCTCGCTGGCATCTCGGTTCGCTTGGAGAAGAGGCGGGTTTCAGAAAAAGTTATGGGATGCAACAGATCCGTATCCCACCGGAAGTGATAAACCCTCCACCCTTCCCTTCGACCCCTGTGAGGAGAATTCGGTTCCTTTTTTGTTGTGAATTTGAAGGCAAGTTTTGGGTCCTCCGCCAAAAGATTGCTTACCCGGCCATATGAAGCTGGTTCTTCCCCACTATCCAAGTCGATGTCGGGCCGTAGTCTAAAACTATTGGTTCCGTTCGGAAGAGCATGGTGGCGTTAAATCTTCCAGTGGAGCGGAAGTGAGAGAAAGGCAATGATAGACTTGCGCACAGCTAAGGATAACCTGCAGAGACCTAGAACTGCGCTCCGGCTCTGTCACCTGCATCCCTTAAATCTCATGCCGTCGGAATAACACATTTTTTCTGGGGCTGGGAAATCGAACTACTTCCTGTAGCCCTGTTCAAACCACACGTATGCACGAACGCACTCACACGCACTAT
This sequence comes from Lanistes nyassanus, assembly GCA_004794575.1. NCBI lineage: Eukaryota > Metazoa > Mollusca > Gastropoda > Architaenioglossa > Ampullariidae > Lanistes > Lanistes nyassanus. The sequence goes on along the minus strand of SMGT01009054.1, from coordinate 620,902 downwards.
TTCGTCAAACATATATAAATATACGCACGCACCCACTCTCTTGCACACACCTACACAATACACATATGCTTTCTTTCTCTCTTACACACACACACACACAGAGAGAGAGAGTCATACACGCACATGCACACATCCACAAACATGGACACTATTGTGCGCACACGCACACAAATATACACATGCCCTCACAAACATGTTATCTTCACAATTTGAGAATGCAGCAAGACGCTGCAATGTGCTCTAACCCCGTCCCCTTGCCTTCCTGAGACCTGTTGTTAATTTACCTTTACTCACACCTGCGGAGGAAGAGGGAAGACCAGCTGAGAAATAAACCATGAGAGTGCCTTCATTAAAACTGGCAGTAAACTCTTCTCTTGCCCAACATCTCTTTTTCCCCTCCTACAGCGAGCATCAATATTCATGGCCAATTTAAAAGGAAAACAGAAAACAATTAACAGCCTGCTTGGTCTTCTGCTCAGCATCATCCCCCCCCCAGCCCCTCTCCCAGCAGAAAAAAAAACGAAGAAAAAAAAACACATTTCCAAACGCCCCGCAAGAACTAAACAAAGAAACCAAAATGCCAACACAGGAAATATCTACGTTATCTTCAACTACGTTTCTACAACTCCATGAACGCCAAGTACGAATTCCACAATACGTTTAGGTGACCTTGCGGTAAGCTACACTTGTATTATGATTAGTGTTCGTTTAAAAATGAAAGTTTCTTGTACACCGTCTTCGTAAATTTTTTTCATGAAAGTCTCCGTTTTGGGGATGAGTTCATTAAGTGCTATTATCTGCCTTTCCAGTAATAAGAACCGTCGTAAGGCCCGTTCACCGTCTGTATGCATGTAATGTCCTGTTTTATGTATGAAAAGGCCCATGTAACCTGGCCCTGATGTCACTTTTGGCGAACACTCACATGAGCATACATTCTTCTGTGTAATCTAGAGGCTCAGGGTAAAACAAAAACTAACTGGGTAACAAAAATCCGCTTAATCCAGGAATCTATGGGCTTCAATCACACGTGGCTCAATCAAGGAGCAGAATGCCATACTGCCTTTCTGTGATTAGACGAAGTCTAGTTTTCAAACAAGATTGGAATGATGCCATGACGACAGAGAACGTTTCCAAGTGTATCGCTCGTACAAAGGTATCCTCGCACCAGAGAGTTATTTTGTCTATGTAAGGATACGGTGCTTTAGAGACGCCTTGATACAGCTGCGACACACACACACACATCGTTTTTCCCGGAACAAAACTCAGTCTGGTAATGAATTTTTGCAGTGGTCTCATAGAAGACGAACGGCAAATTCATAGAAGATGAGCAGTGTAACATTACGAGTGTAATGTTACACTGTGCCCGGTACAATGATTTCCGCCCCGTTTTCTCATATAATGTACCGTTTCGCAAGGAACTAGTACCGCATTTGTCTGAAGTGCTGTCCTGTGAAAGTGTAAGGAAAACAAGACAACCAGTCTGATTATTATTTAAATGCTTTAGCCTAAGAAAATAGGGGTAGTTACATTACTTTTGTACAGCACTATAGGTGTGCGTGTGGGGGGTGTGGGGGAGGGTGCACCTGCCTGTGTGCGTGAGAGGGGAAAGAGGAGTTGGTGTAAGAGAGAGGGAGAGAGGGAGATGCACGTTTCCCCTGCACCATGTTCACCCTCTGATGGTGGCTGAAACGGCCAAATAAAACATTTCGAGATCTGTAGCTCTTATGGCACTAGAATTATGCAGTGATGGCGTTGTGAAAATAAATATGATTACAAAGGCAACAAGTACTCGTTGAATTCTCTAGGTGGTTAGACGGGCAAAGTAGGGGAAAGTTCCACTGAACCCCCAGAGAACTAGCGACGGGTTTTTTTCCGACCCAGTTTTTTTTCAGCGAGTTTAAAAAATCCCGCCTTAAAGCTTACACGTGTAAACGGGATGCATGAAACCACTCAGGCAAAGGAGAATCTGCTGGGAATATTGTAGCCAGTGATAGACTAATGTGTATATTTTGGATGGTAGATTTTTTTCATCCTTAGGTGAAAAAAACGACGTTCTTTGACTCCGTGTTTTGCCGAACAGTTCAAAATCCGTTCAGGACTTGACTTCGACCACCCTGAACCCGGCCACCCTTAATAAAACTACGTAATACCACTGCGCCATCTCTGCTCTGCTCTGTAATCACGGGCCATTCAAACTGTGCAAATTGGAAGGCCAGGAGGAAAGAGAGACACGGATGTAGGCGTGTCCTTCTGACCGCAGTGTCGGTTGCACTCGCATTTCGCTTGTTAGCAGAATCTCGCTGGAACTTTAAGACTTTCTCTTTTTGGGGGGGGGGAAGAGGGGACTGGAATGTATGTAGAAAGTGAATTTTGCACGCGCCAGGCCAGGCTACAGCGACCTTAGAGAGTGTGCTGGACGCACAGTGTTGCGTGCTGGGAAGCTGTTAGGCTGAGATCGGCGCGACAGGACAGGAAGCGGCAAATGGCAGCCTTTCTTGGGCACGCGCACTCAGCGAGGCGGGTGGCACGTCAACTGCACGCGACGTCACACCAGATGGTGACGTCCCCAGTCCGTTGGCTACGTGCGCGGCGGAACAGCGTTCAGCGCATGCGCCACATCACCTCGTACCCCGTTTTTTATATACCACTTATTTCAATAATCAGCCAAAATCTGTGTCATTGTGTTAGTCTTTTGGCTTTCATTGTGGAGAGGAGAATGGGAATTGATTTAGTGCGTGCACGAGCGTGCATGTGCGTGCAAATGCTTGGAGACGTTCTTCTCTCCCTCTTGTATTCCAGACACTTTTATCCTCTGGTACAACATTCTTCACACATCTTTCAGCTTCAGTATTTGGTCAAATCACTTTAAAATGCAAAGCTGCCCTTTGTTCGGCAAAGCATTTTTTCACGATCTTCGAACGTTCTTCACGAGACGTTGGCTTTGCTGCATTAAACTTTGTCTCGGAGCTTCCGTCACCAGAAGTCATCACAATGTGAACCGAGACTTACACTAGCAGTACAGTACCACAAAGTTATCGATCACTTCTGCGACCCCAAATCCCGCCGCTTTCTTCGCAAATGGAAGGAGAAATGCAAGCTTTGTCTACTGTGTCGGTAGATGATCCGCGGAAGGACCATATTTGTTTGTCAACGTTCCAGCGTCGCCTTCTGTTGACAAGCCCGTACGGTAAGCGAGGTAGAAAGGTCACTGACTCACGAAGACTGCTAGGAGAAACAGGTTCCGCGAATGAAAGGCAAACTTCTGGCGTTAGGTCGCAAGGACAATAATCGTTGATTAAGCGTGAAAGAGCAGCCTCAGGGCTTGTCCGAACCCACCTTATCGGTCTTATCGCCGGTCTTATCGCCGGTCAGTCAATGACCTGCTGGCTGGATGGGGATCGGAAACAGGAAACAGCTGTATACTGCTGCCTGTCTGCCAAGAACAGGTCTGTGGCAAGAGTTTGATGACCTCCATGATCTGGGAAGAAAACCGGGTGTAATCTGCGACTGGGTAGATAGTACAGTAAGATACGGATAAGACAAATCGCGTAAGGGGAGCTGCGCTTGTAGCTTTTGAAAATGGCGTTCTGCTCAAGGTCTTTTCTATTATGAACAATTATTTCAAAGAGGATCGGATAAGACAAACAAAGGATTGGACGAACTAAAGGAAAGTGTCCTACAGTTCTGTTTTTATTTCCCCTCCCCAAATCTCTCCCATCCATCTCTCTCTCCCAAACTGGGAAACACATGTGCACGCGCTGTCACATGGCGGAGGTCCGCCCCTTTCGTCAGACCTGACAGACATCCCGGCTTGTTCCTCTGCACCAAGGGATCCCCAAACAAGAACAAGTGTTCCAATCCCAGATAGAGTTTCCTGCCAGAATGAAAAAAATGACCCGTGTTCCCTCAAAACGGGTGACAGAGAGGACACGTAAAGATGGCAGGCGACAACAAAAGAAGGCCAAACCTCGTTAAGAAATCCCCGGATCACGGACAGCCGCTGTTGGCCGCAGAGGTCATTGTACTGACGCTACAAGCAGATGATTGATGAAGGACTCGAAGTTGCCGAGATTGTTTTTTTGCTTCGTTTTCTTGCTTTGTTTGTTTGTTTTTGTTGTTTTGTTTTTAAATTTTGATTATTGATACCTACCCCCGCCCTCGCCCTTTTAGGTTAACTAATTCGGTGGCATGATTCTCCTGAAAGAATCTTCTTTGAACTAAAAAGAACTTCTATTAAGTCAGTCTCTACATGTATACATGTGCGCAAATTCGGCAAACCATTCGTCTGGTTAGGAAGTGGTTGTGATCCTATTAACCTGAATGTGACGACGCGGACTCCCGCTGGGGGGCGGAGGGCCGACTTCCGTCATATCGACCCTTTGATGACGTCATTCAGTAAAGTGCACAACGTAACATGACTTCATCGTTCAGATCTTCGACGAAAACATGCGAACAAAAGGTCTGGCGTCAGATCGCATGATTTAGGGAGAGCGTAATAAGGATGAATTTTTAAAAAGCAAAGCCCATGTTGCCGAAAATTCTCCCCAGGCATTGGCAGGAGCTTACAGCCAAACAGAGGTTCTTTTGCAGTGAGTCAGGAGTTCATTTCGTTACAGTACAGCTTTGTGGACTGTGTTACGCAGGACATCCGACAAGAATTCCAAACACTCCGGAACATACTTTGCGAAAGGTAGACTGTTGTTGCTGGCTTTCTGCCCAATCCCATTCCCCCGGACCCACCGCCCAGCAATTTCTGATTTTTTGCTTAATGAACACGTAACGGTGAAAAGTTAAACAGTATGCTTATGCTGACCCAAACAATACGTGTGCACTCTGCGGTAAGCCATTCCGGGCAACAGGGCGGAGCCAAGCAAGCTGACTGGCGAAGAGCTGAATATGGACATTTCCAGAAAAAGGTCATCAGTCCTTGCAGGACATAGTGCAGACGGCTGTTCTCGCTTCCATTTCATCTGCTTCGGCTGCAGATCGATCGGACACTAAATTGGAAGGCCTCGGCTCCCAGCGGTTCACTTCTGCTACTGCAGGACGAGAGAGAGAGAGAGCTGACGTAATTTTTATGATGTCATGGCAACGAAGAATGGTGACAATGCCAGGCTTGGAGGAAAGAATGTATGCGGGACTAAAGGGGCATTTACATGATGCAATGCTTCCAGCTTTGAATGCAGTGTTTACCATATATGGAAGTTGAAATGTTGACAGAAAATGTTGCAAGGGCCCCCCTCGACATTTTACGTGGATAGAACGCCTGTCTATTTTCCTGCAGGGACTCAAAGTGTTTCAAGTGTTTCAGCCAGTCAGAGCTATCCAGTGCGGAATAGTCTAGTTCCTCGCTATCGTGGCATGTCTTAGATTGGTCAGAAGAACTGACTTCAATTAATAGAGTCTTTTCAGCTGTCATCCCTGGATTTGCGATAATTCATCACCAGATTACGTGATGACCATGCGACATGAGCTGGCGGGTCAAACGTTCCAGGTTTCTCGCACCGTGTACGGAGAGCGTTCGGAAAGGTTTTCTCTCAATGTGTTACGCTCATTGAGAGCATTGCATCGTGTAAGTAGCCCTTTAAATAGATCTTTTTGCTTCTCCTTTAGCCTGATTACCTAAAAAAAAAAAACATGTCGGAGATGACATCTGCGGCAGATTAGCAATGACTAGAAGGTGTCGGCGAGAGTCTGCTATTGTGCTGTGTCATCGTTGACAGGTGTCGTCCCTGTCATCATATTGTCCCTGGTGTCGTCATGCCATCACGTGCGGTTTAAAATGTTGAATGCTCGGTGTGGCATTGCGCTCTCAACGTAACGTACCCCATCAACTTATTGCTTTTCCCGTCCCCTATTGTAGTCGCCACACTCTCAACATAAAAACATCTTGTCATCACATCCTCCCATGTTGTCATACTTCCACCGTGTCATCGACACATTTCCCTCCCCGTCACCTACTCTCAATACCATCCCGCTTCACACTCGTCTTACAGTCATCATGTCGTCAAACCAGCGTTTTACTCCAGTCGCGATGTTATGGAACTGTTAATTTCGCTGCATCACAAATGATCGTACTGTTTTATAGCTCTCTTTTTTCTCCCTCGGTTCTATCCTTGCCCATATAAGTGATAAAAAATAACGCAGCTGCTGCATTATCACAATAACTTTTGAAATGCTCAACATTTGCCGATGAATCAAGGGGAGATGAGGAGAAAGACTAGAAGGGTAGGTAACTCGCTGGTTCTTTAATTTGGTTCCTCTTTTATTTGTTGGCGCGACCTGGAAAGCTTTTATTATTCCTCTTTCCAGGGGTGTCAATACACGTTGTCCCATTCCGGGGCTTCATGTCTAATGCGTACACGGAACATCCATACAAAAGTCACAAGTAAAAGGTTACTGTAAAAGCGAGCAAATTAATATTTCATTCAATGATTGTTGCGCCTGGGTAACATTTCCATTACGGCATTCAAAAGCGTGGTCATTTATCTTAATCAACATTAAATATTCCGCTGAACACCCGATTCAAAACGCCGCTACAACATGTTGTTCGATGCGTACATTGATCTTGTCTTGTAGCGGGTTGTAAAGTCTGTCAGAACGGGAGATGGGAGGAGCTTACACCGTACTCCAGTCTTTCCTGCCGAATGCCCTTGCCAAGCATTCCAGCTACTTTAAGACCTGAAATTCATGCGGCCGGGACTTAATGACAGCGTTATCAATAGCCGCTCCACCCCCACCCCCACCTCACCCCACCCCCGGCCCTGCCTGTTGAAGACTCACAGGAAAACCTCATTGTATGGCCCTGGTAACGTGAGCCGCCTCTATATCGTCTCAAGATCTGTACACCAGCTTACCCCTTCCACGGAGTGTCGGTACACAGGTGGTTTCATTACAGGGCTTCGTGTACAAGGATACGTATACAGGACTTCCGTACACAGACAAAAAGTAAGCAGTTATGGCACAATCAAGCAAACAACACAATCGCGGCCATTTTCCGTCCTCCTCGGAGCAGTCAAGTCGAACAGCTTTAGAAGGAGGCGGACGTGTTGCCAAGCTCAGAAAAGTCGCGAGAACGTCCCCCGCTTCTCTTTGAAATCTCACACAGGAGGCGGAACCGGAAAGGACCAGCTGCCCGCCGTGCGCGTGAGCAGCAAACTCAAAACTGCCCCGTGAGCGGAGCGCTAATTTGTGGGAATAAAGAGTGAACCAGAAGAGCAACATCTTGTAAATTGGCTTGAAGAATCAGCTTCAAGAGTTTCCTCCCTCTCCTTGAGTAGTTCTTCCCTGATTTCGAATGCTTCCTGTAGGATTTCATAGGAGCGGAACCAGTGCAAAGAGGGGATCGGAAAACCTTTCTTCGCCTACAGTGGTTTCTCAAGAATTAGAAAGTAGTTCTCGCGAAAGTCTATCAGAGATGCCTCTTAAGGAAAGTTAACAGTATTAGATAGTCTCATGTTTTTTTAATTTTCTGTCCTTTTTCTGCTACAGTTGTTCGCCCGCAAATACAAGAGACCACTAAGATGTGAGAGTTTCTTTCGAGATAATTGCTATCAATATTTGAAAATATTTTCGCTGAATTTTGGGGATTTTTTGTTTTGGCCTACGGTTGGCCAGGCTTTAGCAGCATTCATTCATTCCAACTCTCGGCAATTAGGATAAAAACATACACATGCATGAGTATGGACACATATTCATACATATGGAGACCAAGACAGAAAAAAAGAGAGAAATACACTCTAAAACAAACAAACGTACACGCACACACACTCACATACACACACGTACACGCACACACAAATATAAACACGCAAGCATGCACACACACGTACCACAAAATGCAGACAAACAAACAAACACGAGTGCGTGCAGCCGCCCGAACTAACAAATTAAACACGCACAGACATACATATGTGCATAAACACAGAGACAGAGAGGAGAGAAACATAGCGACCGTTCATTCACTTTTCCCCTCACAGAAGCTGATGCTGGTGCAAATCCAAACGACCGCGGTCTGGTTAACTAAGCTGTTTGTGAGGCTTTGTGGCTTTCGTCCCTCCCTGGACGCTCCCCGACCAGGATCCTGGGAAATGCCAGACGGTCGCCCTTCTAGAGGTCATGCGGGAACCAGCCAAAAGGCAAGCGGGAGATGTAGATGGCAGCACGAGCGCAACACGGAGACAATCTGCAAGTCAAAGGCGGTCAGGGCCCGGCCCTCGTCCGCACCTTCGTCCGTTGGTCGCCTGCCCTTTCTCGTCAGACTTTTTGTCGGCTTTTTCATCGATCTCACCTCTCGGCATCTCTGCTCTCATTTGTTTTTCATTTATTCGTTTTTATTTTGCATTTTCGTTGGTTGGTTGGCTGGCTGGCTGGCTGGCTGGCTGGTTCGTTCGTTCGTTCCAGTCTGGACACTTTGATTCTAGATGCACAGAACAGACCCATTACCAAGTCAGACCAGACCTGATAACCGTGATTTCTGGGTATCCGCACCGCCACTATCCCCCGGAAATACGTCACTGCGCCCCAGCCGGCTGTCTTGTAGTGAATGGAAACTGAGCGGTCTAATGAGGTTACTGGTGTTAGTTCGCAGACAGCAGCCCCAGCCCCCGCCAGAAACGTCTATTATCGTGGGGCCCTGTTAATGAACTGCTCTGACCACCACGGACACTTTCGCGCTACAGACGCGCGGCTTCCAATTTCCGCGAACAGATCTTCGCACAGATGGCCCGCCCTGGGACTGTACAAGAGAAGCCGGGATGGACAGTCACGCACGAACAGGTCACGTGTAGAGGAAAGAAGACTGATAGTCGACACACACGCCCGCGAGAAAGAATAACACACTTCATAACACGCGCACGTCGACAGGCGCTTCTGGTCTGACACTTCAGTCCCGCAAAGGTCACACAAATAGGTAAATTATTGTATCACAAACAGGTAAAGTATTGTATCAAGGTAGGAAGGCAAATGAGAATACACGGAGATACGGATGAGTGAAATTGGGGAGGGGGTTTACATGGGCACAAAGATGAGGAGAACTGGTAGGTGAATATAAATTATCAGGGGGAGATATACAAGGAATAAGTTTTAAGAGGTTAAGCTGAGGCAAATAAAGGCTTTGGGACTGCGAAGGTGCTCAGTACAGATGCAGAATAAGAATGGTCCTGAGGGGTTAGGGTTAATTGGGTTAAGGAAGAGATTTTTAAAAAAGATCGTAAACTCTTCGGCCTGGCCATGTGTGAGTTATACAAAAAGGAGTGCCATACAATTTTTGCTTGAGCTTAAATTTTTTTTGGTCTCTATGTCGTAACATTAACCCACCTCCATTCTCGGCGACCATCCACGGACACTGGTTGGTTGCTTCCACCTTGCGGTGATTTCGCACCATTGGGGGTGGGGTCCTATGACTAAGCTATGCACTGAAACTGATAGCAGCAATAAGATGGTCAGTGCGAACAAGCAGTTTATTGGGGAGATGACTGAGTGGAGTCTGCACAATGTATAACTGCAGGAAATAATCATTTGCCGCATCAGTATTTGAACCAGCCACCTTCCACCTGCTATTCCGCAGCTCTGCCAACTGAGCTGTCCAGGATACATCTCCTTTATGAAAAGGTCATATCTATATTTTGGTAAAAATGTCTAGTGGGGTGTTCGTTAACATTTTAAGAATTGAAATCGCTCAATGAAGTAAATATCATCGCAAGGGGCTGGGAGGCCTCGCACACGGGTTTACAATAAAGATAATATTTATCGTGAAATCAAAGACAGAAAGCCCCAGCCAGAGGAAGAGATGCAATCCAGTCCACTCATTCGTGAGTAATACTCACTCCCACGGCCATTAACCGAATGATCCTGGGTCGAAGCAAGTTACGCCACCATCCAAATTGTTAGGATACCTGACGGAAGCGAAGCACGAAGAGGGAGCGGGGGGAGGGAGAAAGGGATGGAAACCAGGGTGTGACCCGACTGATTCATCCCCACGCATGAGCAACGCTCACTGGTTCGTGTCATCGTTAACAGATTGGTAAATGGCTTGGATGTTTATTCCTTCTGTGACCTGCTGTTTGCTATAACTGGTCGCATTAGTGATCAGCATGAACCTGGTCTCACGTTTCTTTCTTTCTCTCGTTCGTTCTTTCTTTCTTTCCTTCCTTCTTCATCAATTGATTGGGGTCGTGATATACATCACACTGGAAAGTAAGGCGGGATTTTTGGGTAACCCTTTTTGTTCCTTAATTAGATGTGATCTGTGTAATCGGCTCACTAGCTAAAACTGTATAAAACATGTGAATAGACAAAGGGCAATTTTTAAAACCGAAACCTGTACCCAGGCAATGCAGTCGTTCTTTTAACGATCGCTACGAGTACCCATGCAGCCCTTAGAAAGTCATTGTCACCCCTCTGTTGGTAGACAGACAAAGAAGTACCGAAAAGACTACTGAGGCGGCAGGGAGGTTACAAAGACTTGCTCCACCCAAAAACAGCAGAAAGTCTCAATTTTGTTAACCAAGCCATGTCGATCAAAACTGAAAATATTGTACCCCGTCAACATCTGGAATTGTAACAGCTGAACGATTATATTGCCTTAAGAATGAAACGCACCCAACTTTTGCACAACCGTTCAGCTGATGACAGAACTTAATGTCCGCAAGCAAGTGGCAACATGTGCTGCTTAGAGAATAGTTACTACCTAATGTCAGTATAAATAAGTACGCGGCAACATGTGCTTCTTAGAGAATTATTACCTAATATCAGTAAGCAAATGGCAATACACAGTGCTGATTGGAGAATAATCTAGCGACGGCGCAAAACCTTACAGAGATAGAGAAAAGTCCGTAAGACTATAAAAGATCACGAAAAACTCCAGAACAAATTCTTCATGCAAATCAAAACAACTCTGACAGGACGACTATTCGGCAGCAACAAACACCTGGCAACCCGCAACAACCAGTGGTGGCTACACGCTGACGTTTACGAGCTCTTGGCAATGAACTGCCAGCCAGAGGAATTTTGCCCGGAAACATTCGCGATATAAATGAATTTTATAGGGGACTGGGGACAGTTGGAAAGCTCAACCGGGCGCAGCATAGCTAACGCTCTGAGGTCTGTCTTTACGGCACACACCGATTGATATGCAATCGCATTGCGCTTTGAATTTCCAGAGTCAGAGGCAGGAACTTTTGGAATCGAACTACTCATCGTTCTTGTAGTAATAACAGTAGAAGCAGAATAAATATGAGAAGTAGTGGAAATAGAAAAAATAGGCAATACTGAAAGAAGTAGCTGTAATTCTAAAACGTAATTCTAAAAGAAGAAAGAAAGAAAAGACAGAAAGACAGACAAAAAAGAAACAAAGAAAGAAATACAGACAAAAAAGAAAAATAGAAAGAAAGAAAGAGTCGTCAAAAAAAAAACCATCAGTCAAACCTTGCTTAAGGTGGCTACACATCATATAACAGCGTCTCGTGGCGCCTGGATAGCTCTGCGGATAACTCGAATCCAGGAGTAGCCAAGAATAGCTTCCTGGAGTTAACACATTTTGCAGACTGCATTCGGCCACCCACTCGTTCACCACAACTTTTATGTCAGCCTCCTTGTCCTTACCTCTGCCCTCCCCTCCACAGTTCTAATTCACACCCCTCTTCTTTCCTTAACACCCCAACCCCTCCCGTTCTCAACCCCGTATGGGACACGCCATTTGATTGGCTGCTGGTATTGTCGCCATTGATTGGCGTCGTAGCACGATCAGCTTCGATGCGTTTTTGGTCTTTTCCCTACATGTCCTGTTCATCGGTCTTGGTGAACTGTCCAGGTCTGTTCAGTTAGTACCTAGTTTTAATTGCTATCCCTCTGTGTCGTCCTGAAGAAGGGGCAATGCCCCGACACGCTGACGGCGTCTTTGTTAATTTTTGCTTGGTTGGTTATGTTCCTTTGTTGTCCCCTTGTCGCGTGTTTCTTTCGTTTTCATTTTTGCCATGACAGCCTTGCCTTGTGTGAGCCGCCCCTTATGAGACGTGGCGAACCTAACCGGGGCCCAGCAGGCCAGGGCTGGCTTGCATGAGCGTTCTTATCCCTGTTCATACGTAACTGTGAACGTAAAATACACAGGGTGAACGGGCCTTACGACCGCTCTTCTGATCGGAGGAGCAGCTAGGAATGCTCATGCAAGCCAGACCAGGCTTGGGGAGCGACCGGGTGCAGTGACCTTAGCAACGGAACACAGCGCGACGGATACGACAGGCCACGCTCTGGAGGTCCATGGGGGCGGGCGCGCGCGACCCGCACATCCCCGCGTCTGACTGCACAGTCTCATTAGCGCGGCGCTCAGGCGAGCCAGTCCAGGGAGTGCAAGGTCGGTCGCAACTCGAATGAGGACGGAAATTGCCTTCCACGCTTGTTTGCGGCCTCCCTCTCCCTGTCTCTGTGTCAGTCCGTCTCAGTCAGTCTGTCTGTCTGTCTGTCTGTCTTGACCTCTCAGTCTCTACCTCTGTCTCCTTCTGTCTCGACGCCTTCTGGTTCTGTATCCTTCTGTCTCCCTCCCTGAGTGGCTCTGTATCTCTGCCTCCCTCCCCTCCTTCTCTCCAGGGGGGTCGGATGGAGGAAGGGCTAGCGAGAAGTGACAGCGAGAATTGAAGGTCGTAGGATCAGACCCCATCTCCGGCCCTCGCGCGTTTCCTCGCCATGTGACACCTGGTCACAAGGTCGGCTGCTTTCCCTACACCTGTTCTCTTCAACTGCTCATCTTTCTTCTCCCCCTCTCTCTTCGCTTTCTTTCTTTCCTTCCTTATTTCTTCCTCTCTGTCTCCCCCCCCCCCAACATCATCTTCCTCTCTCCGCTTTCTGAAGCCAAAGACAGGAACATATCTTTGCTAAAGCCGTGACAGCGAACCGCAGTCTGGAAGCAACACCAGGCAAATCGATTCAACAAAGCACGTTAAAAGAAAAGCCGGCCTCAGGAGACCCCACTTTTGACCTCCACCTCGTCAACAACGCGATGTGCTGCAGGATCGCTGCCTGTAGAAGGTCTATATATTGGCAACCGCGCCTGTACCCATTTTGTTGTTGTTGATTTATTGTATCTACTAGTTATGGAGAAAGAGTACAGGCAGGGAAGGTAACACCGTTTACGTAATTTTCCTCTAAAGGTTTGGGTTCAGAGGTCGTGAGATGACGGGTACTGTTGTACGTCTTCATGGTGTTTTTTGTAGGTTTCACAAAATCGTCAGTATCCATATTAATGAAGAATTCCACATGGAATTCTAAGCTGTTCCTTTTTTGTATTCCGCACCTCGCGTCTATTCATCAGCCACACCATAGCTACATGTCTGTATAGCTTTATGAGGACCACAAGCAGCGCTAGTGGACTTATCCAAAGGAAACACAACATTAACAGACTGAAGTCTTCTGAACAAGTCACACATGTTATCGTTCTGCTCGATCTGTTTGATTTTAAAATTAGAAATAAAAACAAACTCGACAGGTGAAAGTTGACCCGCGCATTTCCGGGCGGTGTTGTCCAATAAGAAGGTTGACTCCAAGACAGCAGCTGCACTCAATCAAGAAATTATAGAACATTATGAAAAGCCACTGGCTGGTGCCGGCGGTTCGTTGTGAAGGAAGTGCGGGTGAAGATATCGTATGAGCTGGTCTGGCGCCCGTGACGACGCTTCGAACTTGTGAACTATTGGTGCGAATCAGAAAAAAAGCAAAATCTTTAATGGGAGGCATCCAGACCATTTGAAACTAATGACGGGATCGGAGAGACGCTGAAGATGATTGATTGGCAAGGGGGTAACTGTATTTCTTACTTCTGTCTCCCCACCCACCCCCACCCTACTCCATAATTCGTTCGTTGGGAGGAGCAGCCTCAAAGGCGGCAAGAAATGTTATTTCCACGGCGAGCAGATAACACGAGTGAAGATAGCACGAACGACTCCAGGGACAAGCCAGGAGACTGGCTCTGTAATTACCGACCGTCTATGGACTATGCCTTGCGTGTAAATATTTGTGCTAAATCAAATACGCTGTCTGCCTGACTGCAGCCAGTCGCGGATCGCAGCGGCGTGTTTGGAGGTAAAAGCACGGGAGACACTAAGTCACGGTATGAAAGCCAATCGATGCCAAAATTCCACAAAGTGGCGTTCCTTCCCAACTCAGGAACGGCCATCGGGGTTCGCTCGCAGGGACGGCAGCTAACCTGATTATTCCGACATCTTTCTTCATGGAGATGCTGGACACGTCACGAGAGAGAAGTGTTGCTGCAAGGGGCGGGCATGCAAACGTACATGCGCACGCACACACAGAAGGAGGAATGGAGATAGAACAGAGGGAAATGACACAAGGAGGACAGAGAGCAGAGGTTGGTTGGTTGGTTGGTTGGTTGGTTGGTTGGTCGGTCGGTCGGTCGGTCGGTCGGTCGGTCGGTCGGTTGGTTGGTCGGTCGGTCGGTCGGTTGGTTGGTTGGCCGGCTGGTTGGTTGGTTGGTTGGTTGGTTGGTTGGTTGACGTCCTATAGTCCGCAGGTCTAGCAACTGAGCTAACCAGCCCCCCCCCCCCTTCTGCGAGCAGAGGAGACAAAACAGGAGAGAGTGGCAAGAAGAGAGCGAAAGAGAAAATACAGGAAAGGAGTGAAAAAGACAGACAGACAGACAGAAAGATCAAGCATCAGAAGCATCTAGGTTCATTGACAAGATATCCACTGGGTGGCTGGAATCTGCAGGACTTCCTTGAAATTCCGACGCATCGTGTGGCTTTATGGAAATTTTGCGCACACCTGCATAAATCTCCATGATTTACGGGCAGAACGAAGTTCTCTCCGACCACGATGCATCGGGCTCAAACACTTTTCACCGGACTGAACCATCTCATTTAAATAAAAGCTTGTGTGCAAAAACTGTAATTAAAAAATCCGTCGATTCTGCTTGTGCATTTTGCTGTGCAGCGTCTTCGTTCTGTTTTCGAATCGAATGAGGAAGGAGTCACGGACTTTTGGACTTTCTTCGGAAGTGGCCAAAGTGAGACAGACAAACACAGAAGGATACGTGCATTCCACAGATGACACCAATGACGACAGATGCATTCTAGATGACAAGAGCTACAGACGGGAGTACTCGTAGAAAAACCTCAAAATCGACATAAAGACGAGAAGAGAGATAGACGGATGCAGTCTACTGTAGGAAGACGAGAACATGCAACCAATAATATAATAATATACACCTGGAGGGCAAGACTGTAGAAACGTATAGAGGCTAGTACGCTGTTAATACGAGTTGACTTATTGCACCCATATTGCAAACCCCCTTTATTGCAGTCATTGTCACCACCACACGTCTCTCGTGCGCTCATTGTGACGAACAAAGTTTTTCCTGTGCTTTGTACGCCTTTAGTCTAGCCATACAGCCTGTCGTAGCTACATTTGGAACGCGCACCTTTGATGTACTGTACACGTACAGTACAGCCTATGTATTCATTACGCATCCATTATGTACACAGTTATCAACGCCATATTTAATTAATGGCGATAGTATTGTCAATATGTTTTCCCTACTGACGTCTTGGGCCAAATAAATTAGATAAAAGAAATTAAAAACGTGAGAGATAAATTTTGTGTTGGAAATTACAGAACAAGCAACGTTTAATGCCGATGTCGTCAATACCCATATCTCTCGTTGCCAGCGTTATGAGCGCACGCCTTTGGCTATTTCTGTGTTACTACCAAAAGAAAGAGAGAAAGAAAGAGAAAGACAATTCGATGAAATGTATCAGTCTCGTCGAAATATCATTAAGTGTTCTGGAGCTGTATTCATGGCCGCTGGTTAAGCCTAAGCCGACCGCGATCATATGACAAAGCATCGGTTAACGACCTTTGTCGAGGACCATGGTTCGTCGCGTGATCACGATCCGTTTAGGTTTAACCACCGGTCATGAATACGGTTCCTGGAGATCAACATAAAAATACTATGCTCGTTTTCCGTGCCAGTAACTTTATGAACGAAAATGACATTTATACCAACAGCCATATCGCGCATAGACACGCGTGCGCAAATGCAAAACCACACACGCACATGCACACACATACATGCGCGACGGATAAAATTCGTTCCTTCATTTCACATAGAGATTTTCAGAAATAGGGTGCGTACACACGAAGTTACCCATACACTCATGAAGTCTGAAACAAGTTTGAGAGAAGTACGCACGCATAAATTAATGGCGATAGTATTGAGAAGTATTTGAGAGAAGTACGCACGCATAAACAGAAGCGCCAGTACGTCCTCGCGCAAACACGCACTTAAAAAAAAGTACGTGTGCAAACACATTGAAACATGCACGCACGTACACACATATATGCACATCCACGCGCGCGCGCACGCCCTCTCTCTCACACACACACACTCTCTCACACACACACACACACTCTCTCACGCACACACACACACACTCTCTCTCTCTCACACACACACTCTCTCTCACACACACACATACACACACTCTCTCTCTCTCACACACACACACACATGCGATCTTACCGTCACTTTACTCTTGCTGGCAACGGTCTGCGGAACGGGAAGCGATGAGCCGGACGGGGACACAGCCTTCGCGCTGGCGGGCAACGGAATCCGAGTGCCTGGTGCTGGCCGTGGCTGGGCAACAGTACCTGTCGCCATAGTAATCCTCTAGAAGACGACAAATTCACAAACACCCAGCCCCCTCCGTCCAGTTTGCCGACAAACGCCTCAAGTCACTGGTGTCTGCATTATTGTCGGTATGTCCTCCACTATTTTTGCTTTCTTTTCGTCAAATCCTTTTGAAGACGAAGGTACACTACACTGATGAACGGTATGCGATGCTAACCAAAAGCGCAAGGTGACGTTCTAAGGCCTCGACCTTGCGGCGAGTCTAGACGCGGCCTCCATGGAACCCCTTTCAAAACTTTACTCAGTGCTGCAAGGTCACTGCTGCATCCTTTGACTAACATTTGCATTCATTTCTGTTTGGCTCACATCATGTGTCTCTCCGCGAGGCGGACTGTTCACATTCTTTCCTGTTTTACGCTGCATCGTACTAACACAATCGCATGGCAGCTCTTAATGTGTTCATCAACGACAACACGCTTCTGTGTGACCTGTGAAGCTAGACTATGCCTCATGTTAGCACACAGTTACACGGCTTGTGCCGTCAAAACAGCCCAAGAGCATGCTTATTATTGACATACCGCAGAGAAGCCAGTCATACTTCCCAGCCATTCATAAGCCAGAAAGAATGAGGTTCTCTAGCTGGGAGGGGGTCTTTCTATGTCTTTGCCTCTCTCAGTATGTTCTTGCCAAGGAGTCAATGACAGAATCGACGATTTCCACAAAGTGTCTTCAAGAATGTAAGGATAATAATTCCTTCAGCTACAGATTCTTCAGCTCTGACATTCAGGCGTCTCGTGCAATCTCTTGAAGACAGCCAAAAATGAAAATGTCACACGCAAGCACGGCAAGTACCGCCAAGTCGATTAAAAGCATATACTTATTCCGTAGGATATTTCTTCTAACTTGACTTGTGGGAATGAAAGAGATTTTAGGAAACACACCAAGTGGGGACAAATCGACAGTCCAGAAGGCAGACACTACCTTTCGTCCATTACCTGTCTCTGTAGCTAGTGCCGTCAATGCTGTGTGCTTGAATAGTCAAGGCCATTCGGTTATCATCACTGACAAAGAAATCTCTTAGGACTGTAGCTAGAATTGTCTCTTCTTTTTTTTTTTTGGAAGTTCAAAATGGTGGTTTTCGTGACAAAAGGTAATAAGTTAAAAATTCCAGGGGCAGATCGTCTGCTTTTGTTTGTTTCTTTCTTTCCCACTGTTTAGTGGAAGACAAGGGTGGATCTTTCTGACGGTCTTTCTAGCTGCCTTCGATGCAAACTCGGTTAAATCGACAAAACCCAGGATCAGTCTTTACATTCCATTTCCGTCGCCGCATTTGAGCAAACGTTGGACTGGAATTGGGATTCAGAAAAACGTGCTTCCGTGCACCGATCACGAAAATCGGTTCCGATTTAATTTGCGTTGTTGCTATGCACTGGTTTTTGTGAAAGGAGAAATCCTGTGTGACAACACCAAAGCACAGAAGCAGAGAGACAGCTGCCTTCGAACCCCTTACAACGTTCTCCGAAATATTAATTAGCTTTCAAGACTGTGTCCTTGACCCGCTCTCTGGCTCTCGCTCTCCCCCTCGCCTCCCCAGATAATGAACGCTCCCGAACTGCTCTTGCCTTGCACGAATGAAGGAGAAACGAACCCTCCCCAAACATGCAATGGCTGCCCTGTAGTCTTACTGACGTTATTAACCACTGACCTTCGACTGCTGGCCAGAACTGCTCGCACAATCAATGGAAACTTTTTCGGGGTGGTTACGCTATGCCACGTGACCCTGCAAGTCCGGCTCGTCGGGCCCACAAAGACCACCTGAGCCACCTGGGAAGCAGGTAGACTGGCAGGTGAGAATCTGTCCTGTGCTCTTCACTGGATCTGTTCGCCCCTCCACCTTTCTTCCTCTTCGGCGCCATGTTGTTCATTTAGTTATAGTTTACAATGGGTCGGCGGAGTTTTTGGTCTGCAGGGTTCCCACACGCTGTAAATCACTCATCAGGCACGAAGGGTGTAGAGGGACGTGTGGGGGTTACTGGTGGGGGTAACGGTGACGCTGGTTGTCGTTCTTGTCGAGATAGCGATTTACAAAACTCCTTACTTCCCAAATGCATCTGCGTCCAGCAGTTATTCTTCACACGAACATGTGCAGTAAGTTCGGCTCTCATTCTAAACACTTCAGAGGACCGAAGATGAACGAAAAGCAAGCACAGTGCGACAGGGCGGAAGACGTCAAGGTTAAGGAGGTGCACGTGCACAAATGTAGACCACTGAAGCCACGCTGACGCTGCACGCGCACACACGCGCACGCAGAGTAGAACGACAAATGCATGCAGCCCTGCGTCTGTCAGACTTACACGAGAGGGGTGACAGCACGGGAGCGGTTGGGTCATTACGGCAGCGATGGGGTTGCCTCCATGCAGGTCATTTTTGCCCCATTCGAACCAAATGGCAACCACCTCTCGCTTTGCTGCTCATCTTCTTTCGCACACGAACCTTGCGTGGAAGCCACAAGTCAAAGGGCAGCAGGAGGAAACATTTCCAGTGGTTTCAGTCATCGTCCGCCACCTGCTCACCATGAACACTTGCAAAAATCCCCCCCCTGGGTTGTGCTTGGATACTAGCATGGGGGAGAAAAACTCCGAAAAATTCTTCTGTGGACCGATTTTTTAAATCGGAGATTTGCACTAAATGACTGCTTTTGATTTTTTTTCTCCTCCCCTTTCACTACTTATCCTGCAGGTGTTCTGCTTAAACTAACACTAATTGGGTCCCAGTGATCGGGCGCACGCTGGGTACACACTGGGCAGACACGGGACAGATATCGGACAGCCAGCGCCGTTTGAACACTGTCTCTTTATCTTCTGGTTGCGCCTTTGCTCTGCAGCACAAGAAAAATAAATCGTTTCTTTCACTTCACTTGCGTGGGCCTTTGTTACAGAGCCATAGTGGTTGTTGCTTCACGCCACTTGTTGACGTTGACAAACTGTGTTCGGCTGCCGCTCAACTGTTAGCAACGGCGTTACTGGTTGCATCAAGGATAATGAAGGTGGTGGTGGTGGTGGTGGTGGATGGTGATCGCAGTTGTGGGAGCAGTGGCCTCAAGACGACGGGTGCACTTCTTGGCAGTCCATGTTGTTGGCGCTGAAAGACATACTGTATCCGAGGTGTCTGCAGTGTGATTACCTAACCACAACACTGAGCTTCAAGCTTGTGAGGAACTGAACTCCGAGCGATGCGAGATTCCAGAAGCTGTGTCACCACTTTGCAGTTCCTTATCTTTTCCAAGCGTCTAGCGCTCATTCTGAAGAAAATCAAAGAACAGCAAACAGTTGTGAACGCAGACACGACATCTCACCTTTTCTCCATTACAGCGCACAGTCAGGTCTCCCATAAGCGCACGCGGCCACAGCTGTGGACAAAATACTGGTTGAGATCGAAAGGTTACATGTAACGAATCACGTCGTTGGAAAAAAAATCTTTCCTCCAAATTCAGCAGGTGGTCCGAGTGCAGTCGAATCCAAAGCGTTTCCCGTTGTTTTATTTTAAAATTTTTAATCGAGGCTTTTAAAACCTTCTGTGGAGTGGGGATGTCCCTTCTGCGTCCTGTACAGACACACAGTTCTGACGTCAGCGATCCTGTCCACAGACTGGGCCTTGGCCGGCTCTAGCGGTCAGCACACAGCACGAACCGTCACCTCGGAACTCCAGCGTCCATCCTACAGCTACAGCCGCTTACACTACCGCATCGTCAACACCCCAGCATCAACAGCTGCCGCTGCTGTTGCTATTATTGTTGCCGTTGCTGCTGCTACCGCCTCCGACATCATGGCCACAGCCAACTCCACCAGCGCCGAACGCCGCCACCACCACGCAACACGAAAACGTGCGACTGACGCAGGCGGCGGGCTGAGGCCGTCGGTCGTTGTTGTTGTCGATCGGGGGCCGCGTGGATCAAACTTGCATGACAAGCAGTTTCTCTCCAGCCCTGGTCGCCGGTGCCAGCGGGAATTCCTCCCGTGGATCCGCGTTTTCTTACGGTTGCCAGTAAGGTTTTTTTTTTTGGTGGGGGCAGGGGGGGAGGGGAGCGACGGACGATAGGCTGCACTTCGATCCGTCCACGACCAGCGTCTCTCGTTCTACCACCCCTCCCCAAGTCCAGCCACCCCGTTTCCCTCCCTCCAGCTCTGCACGAGACGATCTTTTTGATCCTCTTCCCGTCTACGGACGCAGCGATCATCATCTCTATAAATACACACAGACTTTTGGAAAGTTTGCCCTAACCCTCATACAGACTTTACAGATTTTGGAACAATATTTGATTTCGCAATAAAAGGACGAACAAAAATATGCTAGCGCGTCCCCCCCCCCACACACACCTCTACCTCTCTCTCACTCTTTCTCTCTCTCACACACACACACCTCTACCTCTCTCAATCTTTCTCTCTCACACACACACACCTCTACCTCTCTCAATCTTTCTCACACACACACACACCTCTACCTCTCTCAATCTTTCTCTCACAC
>SMGT01009054.1:577475-599669 GCA_004794575.1 Lanistes nyassanus | reverse complement strand
ACACACACACACCTCTACCTCTCTCAATCTTTCTCTCTCACACACACACACCTCTACCTCTCTCAATCTTTCTCTCTCTCACACACACACCTCTACCTCTCTCAATCTTTCTCTCACACACACACACACCTCTACCTCTCTCACTCTTTCTCTCTCACACACACACACAAAACGCACGACTGTAACCACCAATGCCTGCTGCCATTTTCTCCACCACCACCACCACCACCACCGACGACGACTGCCAGCAGTGCCCCCATCTGTGCATGCTCTCTCTTCATCAAGTGTCAGCTTAACCACAGACTCCATTCCCCTTAATCTTCATCCTCCCTCCTGGAGCTGTGACCCTCCCCCTCCGTATCCTGCTCCTCCCACACCCCCCAAACTTATTAACACTTCTTTCTCCCCCCTCCCTATCAGCCTCCTGCAAGTCACACCCCCACCCAACCTCTATTGATCCCTCCTCTTCCTCTGCCTGCCTGCCCTCCCCCTTGTGCCTTCTGTCCCACCCTCACTCCTTCCTCTTTCCACCTCGTTCTACCTCCTCCACCTAGCCAGCCCCCTCGTCACCACTCACCCCACTCCCTCCCCGCCCCCATTCACTTCACGAGCGGCGCCTGCCACGGTAATCTTCTTAGAGTCGGTCTTTGATGTAATAATGTGTTTGTGATGATCGACGTTTCGCGTGGCCAACCTGCTAATATTCCTGCTCAAGAGATGTCGCCGGTGCGTATTGACTCGCGTTGGGCGAAAATGTCACACTGTGTCAGCCCGTGTCAGTGACACTTAGTGTTTGACGCTGGTCTCTGGAAGATTTGACTTGCAAAGTCGAGTACCAGACGGGCCGTTCCTGCTGCCATTTGATGTTAAAATTTGAGGGGACAGGGCTTGAGGAAAGGCAATCGTGATTTGTATATATAAAGTTCCCCGCCCTGACACTGTATTTCTGTCGTTTTTTGGTCTGTCTCTCCTTCCCTCGCCCCTTCCCACACTCCCTTCTCAGTAGAGTCAAAACGAGAAAAAAGGTCCAAGTGCGTTTCATCATTATAGGTTGTGCATGGTAGTCCGTTTCATTTGCACTTGTGAGTATTTATGTATGTATGTGTGCGTGCCTGCGTGCCTACGTGCCTGCGTGCTTGCGTGTGAATAAGTAAAAGAGAGGATGAGGGGAGAGAGAAAGAGATAGGCTGAAACCCGCTGACCCCGCCCCGTCTTAGACTTCAGTTTTTCGAGATGTTTGGCATAAAACAGACCTAACCACACGCTGACAGTAGGTTTATTTGTGACACCGCCAGTGTAACTGTTACACGAGAGCCGCGGGGGCTTTCAAGCCAGCACATCAAAGCAGGCCTGCAACATTCTTTCGTCACGCAACGTATCGATCACGTGAGTCATAATTATTTCCGGTTCACAGGAAAGGTAGGGGGCATACCGTATATGTACGCAGCGCGCGAGAAAATGTGCCGTTCTGTGAACGTCGCAGTCACGGCGCATGCGCCAAAAGCTTGCCGTCGGCTACCTTGCAGATCAGACGGTGTGCAAACACGGAGACCCAAGACTCCCCCCACCCCCTCCCAGCGCTTGACGACTCTGGGAGACGAGGTTTGACCCGATACTTAGGTCGCGGGCGCCGGAACCTGGAGGCAAAAATGGGCGTCTGACTGATCCCTGACTTCCGCGACAAACGGGTTGTAACGTCAACCAAGGTCACCTAGATCGGTAGAGGGGCAAATCCAGGTAAATAAGTTGAACATAAACCCCATGGACAGCAGAGACAGACAAGGATATGGAAGAGATTTTCAGAAGCTGCTTTGACCTTCCCCCCCCCACCCCACTTCTACCGCCTTACGGAACTGAGATGAGATGAGATGAATTTCATTTGGCTTCATTTTGCCCGGTAACCCCAAAATTGTTCAGTTTAGCCACTTAATTCTGCATAGATGGTATCATCTTGTTTCCTTTCGCAAAGGACAGCCCAGCAGCGATCAGAACAGCCACATCGCCCAACATCGCGTTACCTCAGTCAAGTCAGTCCAGGCCCTGTATGCATGTAAACTGTACTAAATTCATGTAAACTGTACTAAAATCATGTAAACTGTACTAAATTCATGTAAACTGTACTAAATTCATGCCCGATTTTCGGCGAACTTGGAATAAGCTGTTCGCTCCTGGGACGACTGGATAATTTAATTATTACCGAATAACGAGGTAAAAGTAGACTATTCGGTTTTCGTGCGTGGGAAATTCAAGAAACTTATTCTAGAATATCCGCCGTGACAGGAATAAGTCAGCCATTCGGTTGGCTTGCAGAAGGGGCCAGATCATCAAGGACGGCTAGTTTCTCTTCACCTTCAGAATGTCCCTTGCTGCAGTGTAGCCTCGCCATATGAAAGGTCACGCGGGTCAGCATACCGAAGCCTGTACGAGATCACGGAAAGGTGTCAGCAATTTCCCTCCAAAACAACCGAACCGAACAGCCAAAGTCTCATCACCTAGTCAAGTGATGCAAAGGTCGCAGTGAAGCCACATAACTAAGGTCAGATTGTTCAAGATTCCTGGTGACCAAACCCGATCTTGACCGACGTGCTGTGTTTTAGCGAAGGTCACAAAATATCCTACACATCGAATTCAAAATTCAGCGACCCGGAGAGCAGACTTTGGACACCACCAGTTCACAATACACGAAGCTGATCGCACCGTGAGGGAAAACGGTGGTCTTGTGACTTTTAAATTATGATCCCACGCAGATGCTTCTGTGTCCAGTGTCCTGACTGTGAACCCAAATGTACGAAACACTACGATGTGACTTTTAGGTCCCCCATACCCCACCCCACCCCCACCCCCCAAAAAGCACTATCAGCCGCAGGAGCCAAGCCCATGACTCTCGAGATCTTTCTTTTAAGTCAGACGTCTGTCGATGCTGGATGTGATTATCGCAAATAGTCAGCCAGGTGGTTGAAAAACAATTTAGCCCCCATCCCATGACGAGATCACCCCGAAGTAGAAGCACTGTCCCCACAAACCAACCAACCAACCAGTCAACCCACCAACCAACCAACCAACCAACCAACCAGCCAGCTAGCCAATCAACCAACCAACCAAAAACCATTCGCACGCGAACCCACATACGTACACAAACAAGCACACCTGCGCGCGCACACACACACACACACACAGCCTCCCTCCTCCCCCACCCCCCACCCCCGACATACACACTGACAGACACACAGAGACGAAACAACCTATTTACAGAGAGGGAGGGGGGATGAAAGAGAGACAGGCGCCATATTAACAAGAATAACCAGCTTAACGGGTCAGGAAAAAAGAGGGGTTGAAGAGGTTGAAGGTGTGGCGCGTACAGAGGTAAGTGAGGGAAGGCGAGATCAATAGATGTATGATCCCAATCAATAGATGATCCCAGGCCGAACACAATGCGTGCCTGCCAGCCCGTGTTCTGCGCATGCAGCCGAGTGTTGTCAGGGGTAACGCGGCCCCCTGCCTGGTGCACAGACTCCCATCCCTGTGGTCACTTCGTCGGACCCGCCCACTAGACAGTCACGTGACCATCCCGTGGTCTGGGTCACGCAGGCGTAGGTCAGTGGAAGGGTCAGCTGTGTGCCGAAACAGTCGCCAACCTGCTGGATCCAGTCTGGTGGACGGAACTGAGAGTCAAAAGATGGGTGGGGCCATCATGGATTTGGGGGAGGGGGGTAGGTGGTATTTTCTGGTTTTGTTTTAGCTTGGTTGGGTTTTTTCTTTGGTCAGCCAACTCTAAGCGCAGTACGTGCACACACGCAAGCAAACGCTGTCATAAAACACATGCACATGCAATAAGACTCTCGACATTCATACGTACACAAACACACGCACATGCAATAATACTCTCGACATTCATACCTACACAAACACACGCACATGCAATAAGACTCTTGACATTCATACCTACACAAACACACGCACATGCAATAAGACTCTTGACATCCATACCTACACAAACACACGCACATGCAATAAGACTCTCGACATTCATACCTACACAAACACATGCACATGCAATAAGACTCTTGACATCCATACCTACACAAACACACGCACATGCACGTGCACATCACGTGCACACGACTCTTTCTTCGTGTTACTCTTTTATCCTTTTTTTGCGGTTGTATTGGGATCGAGGCTGGTGGTAGGTTGTTGGGGGTGGAGGGGGACTGGGGATGGGGATGGGGATGCGTAATTTGCGCGTGCGTGCGTGCTGGCCTTCGCAGATGGGGGTGGGTGGAGTTGGTGAGTGCACGTGGAGCGTTATCAAGACATCGCCACAAGTCAGTACACCTGCACCCGTGCTTTTCTCTATTTTTTCCAGAAGTCGTCATATCTCACGTGTGCGTGCGTGCGTGCGTGCCTTTCACGTCCGCTAGGGAACCAAAGGATTTCTCAAAGCACGGCCACCGATCTGGAACGCCGGTTAGTCAGAGCTGACCGCTCACCCGGCATGGAAGATCGTTCTGCAAACCTGCCACCCGTCCATCATTTCAGATGGGAGACCCGGCCACACGCTGCGCGGTCCGCCCTAACGACACTACAGCAACAACAACAGTAGCACCAACAGCAACAACAACGGCATAGACAAGAGGCAATATGTCGCACGACCCCTGCAGCACACGGTCCTAGCTATATCGATATCGAACTGGACCGGATTCTTCCGTGAGACAAGAGAGATCACAGAGCTAGAAGAATTTTTTTTAAATAGACCCGTACTCATTCGGAACATGTTATATCAGGCTTTCCGAAGCTGGATGCGTTGTTCATCCATTAACTGCCACACGAGGAATGAGTAATAGGAATTTGTGTGAGCGTGACAGCTCCGTTCTGAGTCGGGATCGCCAGTTCGACAGACGACTGCACACGGTATCTGGCTGCAGTACACTGACGTCAAACGCTGAGGTCGTGCAAAAACGTTTGCGAACGAAGGTCTAACCAACACATTCATTCCAAATGGCAAAAATAATTCAGTAGAACCGTACGTGTGTCCTGCAGCCGGATGGACATGGGCTCAGCTGAAGAAGACCGCCGCGAACCGAGTCCGCTGGAGGAGTGTCGTTGAGGCCCTATGTTCCCCGGTGGAGCAAACGGATTAAAGTCAAGCAAGTACGTGTGTCCTCCCCGACTCTGATGAGGTGCTGACGTCAGAGCCCCGTAATCAGTCTTCTGTAGACGCTCGATTGAGGTCGAAACTTCTTTTACTCGTGATCTTTAAGCCTGTACGGCCTCGGCACTCATTTTCTCCGGAATAGTTGGTTGGTTTGTTGCATAACGTCCCGTCGCACACATGATGCATATCAGGACGGTGTTGCTTGAGAAAATTTAATGTGGTACCATGCACAAGTGGGACTGCTGTCGCAACACGGGCTTCAGTCCCATCCAGTCACATTATACTGACACCGGGCCAACCAGTCCTAGTACTGGCAGGGAAACAACGAGATTGAAAATTTTTAAGTCTTAGGTATGACTTGGCGGAGATGCGAACCCCCGACCTTCGATTCCACCTCGGATTATTTTCTCCAGAATTCATCAAACCACTTCAGATCACGTGGGTCAGACGTGAAGTTCATTGGCTGGAAGATGGCTTTTATCCGTTTCAAATACACCAGGGTACTGCTGGTGAAACGGATCGCGTGGTATGGCCATAAAAGCGAGAAGTGTGAAAGAGCGAAGAGATCAACACTGGGCACTACATGCATTAATGAGACGGGGCAGTCGGGGTCTGACGAATCAGAGGCTTGGAGGTCTGTCGATCTTCCCTGCCTAGCATCCCTTGCATTTCTCGCGTCCACAAAACTCCCCGAGGCAGAGTATTACTTAACTACCTCGCACGCGCTTTGCATGCAGCTGTGAAAATGCGGGAAACGCGCGCAAACACACACAGGGCGCATTCATCAACGACCCACGACGCCTGGCCGGACTTGCGCAACAGACGCGATCGATAAGCAAGACAGCGGCCCCTGCTTGTGCTGCCAGACTGCGGCCCCTACTTGTCCTGGCAGACTGCGGCCCCTGCTTGTCCTGCCAGACCCCGCCGAGTCGAGAATCACCACTGCACGTGTGTCCAACAGTGCGACTTCAACCCGGAAGGGGGGTGCGTGGGTTAAAAATTCCCCCATCTGGTTTTTGAGTGCAGGAATCCCGCCTCACATTTTTGTAGCTTGTTTGCTTTTATGTTTGGTTGTTTGTCTATTTGTTTGTTGAACGAGATCATTATACACAAAAGATGGCGCAAAAACTCATGTGCAAACCTGCTGTCTTTACCTGGAGATTTGTCGTTTCTTTTTGACGTGACACAGGCTTGCGTCAGGCACCTGCCTGGGGCAGTCAGGTATTCCAACGGTTAGCACTCGTCACCAAGACGTCGACGATCAAGGATAGTGGGTTCAGATCACTCTTCTGCCACACGTATTTCCTCTGTACATGACCGCTTCGGTGGGCTAGCGGTTAAGGTGTGCAGTTCCAGGGCGGGAGGTCAGTGTTCGCATCCCGGCCGAGTCATAGCTAAGACTTAAAAATTGTCGATCTAATAGCCGCCCTGGCAGACGCCTGACACTACAGGGAACAGTACTAGGACTAGTTGGCCTGGTGTCGATATAACGTGACTGGGTGGGACTGAAAGCTTGTGTTACGACAACAGTCCCAGTGTGGCAGCACGTAAACTTGTCTCGAGCAACACCGTCTTGATTTGCACTTGGTTTACGACTGGACGTTAAGCAAGCAGCAACCAACTAACCTCTGTATGTACCCACTGTTTCGAAGGCCCTTAATCTCCAGTTTTTTTTTTTTTTTCGTTCTTTCAGATGCTGTGAAACCAGCTGTTGACTCGGCGTAAAACACTTCGCAAAACGCAATGTTCTAATGGTGCGTTTAAGACCAGTCGCCATGGTGCCATTGGGTAATTAACATAGGCTTCCGGTCTTTGATGATAAAACCCTGTTCACTTTCCTTATGCATACAGCATCGTTTCTTAATCGTGACTCAGATGTATAAGGCTGTCTGTTTAACAGCGGCAAAGAGAAAACAATTAAATCATTGCTGAGGTCGTCTAGTTCTGCAGTTGGACATGTGCCGCCACAAGAACAAACGACATCAGGGTCTGAGAAATCAAAGTGGGACTACGACTCCAACTGGCATGCGCACAGCCCCTGAACTGTGCGTCCCTGCGTCTGCATAGCGCAATCATCCTCACCATTAAGCCAAATTAAGCAGCTTTGTGGCAGCGCTGCACGCAAACGTGACACAAAATAGTGCGTGACACCTGCTCGGAAAGGCGTAAAATTCGCCAACCAATGCGTTAACAAGACTGGATATCTGTGTATCACATGCATGATTCCTAAGCCAATTCCTCTTTTTGCCTCCCCATGTTAACACGATCCGTGCTCCATGCCACGCAAAGACCCCCCTCCCTCCCCCCCCCCACACACCACCAGAAGTCGTGAGGATGGAGAAGAGTGGTTGCGGAGACATGGCAACAAGAGGATGTCAAGACATAGTGATGAAATGTACATGTGCACGTCGTTTGTGTGTTGATACACAGGCGCACGTATGTACGCTACAGCCCTTGAATTCCTTGATCCTGTCACTTCTTTACTGTTCTGACCACACCTGCGTGTTTTCGTCGCTTCCGCTAATGACGATGTTGACGATGACTACAGTGAAGACGTCAAACATGACAATCCTAGAGGACTTGCTGCTATCATCTGTTTTGGTAGGTGGCATCATTTGTCTTCGATGACACGAGTCAACATTTTTTTTTTTTGTCGCCATTCTGCTACAGCTCTTGTAGGTGCCCCAGCACAGATGTGTGACAATTAGCAGGCTATCGTGGGCTGTAAAGTCTGGCACAATCATTATCTGTTTACACGGCCAATCTGGGCATGTATCTTGTTTGTATTCACGCTGATATGAATGCTAATTATCAGCAGGCTGCGTTATCTACAATCTCAAACACAACTATCCCTCGCCACCTGTAGCAGGCGTCTTGCTATTCTGCAGAAATCAAACTGCTGTGTGTGATGATAATTCGCTTTTCCCCCTTAATGTATCAGGTTTTTAGTATGTTACTCATTTTAGAATACATTGCATTTTCGTGGCCTTAGATAAAAACTACTATAGTCGCTTTTTTGTTCACGCCTTTTCTCCTTTTTCCTTTCTGAAATTTGTATATTTTTTTTCGGGTTCATTGATTAACCCCGAAGTTGATAAAACATTCCACCGCCACGGAACCCCCACCCTCCCCCCACACATACACAAAACAAACAGAATAACCACACAGGCCTACAGACAGGTAAACAAAATCCACGAACACACACAAACTCTCTCTCTTTTGCCCCTTCTCCCCAACAGAACTACACGCACCCACGCACGTCCATACATGCATACACTCGTGTTCACAAATGCAGACGTATGCCTATTAGTGTGGCGTGCGTGGGCGCGCGCGCACACACACACACACATATCTTCGTCATGGCAATAGCTTCAGACAGCTGAGAAAGCCCAGTGTGGGCTTAAAACCTAACTGTATTATTGATCCGGAAACACGATCTTGCTATCTCCCGAAACACAAACTGCCACTCGTGTCTGCTCGCTCCCTGTACGTGGCTGCTCATAAACGAAGCAGTGGCAACGGTGCGGCGAACAGGAGGAGCAGGGGAGTGGTAAGGGGGTACATGGGTAGAAAACCGGGTGGGTCATGCCAATCGACTATATGGGACCTCAATATGGCAAGGCTAGACCATGGCATCAGAGCTGGTGCGGGCGACACAGGGGTCGCTGACGTCACGAACTAGCTTCCCTTGCCATGCTCGCGCTCAGAAATGTACTCAGTATGAGGTCAGAGGTCGTGCAATAGGTGGGAAGTTCACTGGGACCACGCAGCAATGAACTGCTTCTGGTTAGGCAGTGTTTCCAGCCAAACGTACGTACGTACATACATACATACATGCAGGCACGCACGCACATACATAGGTGTATGCGGAGCAATGAGCTCTCGAGAAGACTCATTTTTGTCTGCCCCCAGGAGAAAGTTTCGAGATAAAATGCCAGACCACCAGGTGCGAAACTAGTGGGGGCGGTCGTTGATGGAGATTGCAGCGATCAATGTTCTTGGCTGTTTCGGTGACTCTTGGTTCCGTGTGTTTTAACACTCAGTTTGGCGGCAGAAAAACAAGTAATTGCGTGTGTGGAATGAACGATCACCAGTGCTGGGGGGAGGACGGGCGGGGGCTTTTTCATTTATAATATTGTTCTTGTTTTTTTTTATTGCGTTGTAGAATTAACACGTACAGAAAAGGGAAAATAAAAAGGCTTTCGGACACCATTGGAATAAACTGTTATACTGTAGTTTAGGGACTGGGAGAAAGTACAAGCAGCCGGATAAGCCTTAAAACTAAAAAGAAAACTTTGGAAGAATTACAGCCCCGACAGTTCTGCAGTCCTGCAACACCTCCCGGAAGTGACGTCAGTAACGAGAAGCACGAGCGCACGCTGCTTTGCGAAGATGAAATGCAGTCACGGCAGACGCCAGGCGATCACCAGTGTGTGTGAATGGGTTTGTTTGTGTCTGCATTCCAAGCGCGTAAATTCATCACGTTTTGTACACTTCTTCTACACCAGCACATGCCCTCCCGCCGCCTACACGCTGTGATGCCTCGCTCCATGCTTTGGATGCCGGAGATGCTTGTGCAGCCTGTGGGATTTTCGTGCCAACGGCCAAGAAAGGCTCAGTGGCAGGTGATGTCAAGGTGGTTGCAGTTTTGGAACGTCCGCTGCTTCCAGACAATGGCAGAGTATTTAAGGCCAGCTATTTTGGTCTGTGACGGGCGCGCGAAGGGCTCCACCCGACATCCTTCTCTCATCCCCTAATAGACCTTTTGTATCCGTGCATGGTTATGTGTGGTGGGGTGGGGGTGTCTGTGTGTGTGCCTGCATACGTGCTTGGGTGCGTATGAGAGAGAGAGAGAGAGTGTGGTAATTACAATTAAAACAACTTTTCTTGTTTCACTGTTGGAGGCTATGAAGAATCATGTGAAACAGTTAACGCAAGAGAGACAGAGAGAACGAGACATAGAGAAGCTGGGAAGGGAAAAGAAAATGTTCTATTTAATTCATTGGTTGCTGCCCAGCTGGTGCACAAGTATTACTGACCACAAATTAAGGCGACGCCCACAGCGTCGAAGTTGTCAGCGCCATCGTCATCATATCGTCGTCATTCAGGACGATAACAAAGGGAA
Source organism: Lanistes nyassanus (assembly GCA_004794575.1). Classification (NCBI taxonomy): domain Eukaryota; kingdom Metazoa; phylum Mollusca; class Gastropoda; order Architaenioglossa; family Ampullariidae; genus Lanistes; species Lanistes nyassanus. The sequence continues at coordinate 589,392 of SMGT01009054.1, read as the reverse complement.
AAAACAGGCAGATACCGTGTTACCACCCTCTGACCCACACTGCACCAGCAGGGTGAGTAATGACCGGCGGCTGTGAGCTCGCATGCTGATAGCGCCCCCTGTCCTGCAGCGCTGGAAGTCCGCAGCCTCACGTGGTGACTGCGCATGCCAGCCCGGAATCAATCTCCCGAGTAAGGGGTTGGTTGTTTAGGAGAGCACTTATTTTTAGGAAAATTAGAACGTCATTATTTTCAAGCTAATTCCAATGTCAATAGAAAGAAGTCGGGGGTGGGGTGTCGGGAGGGTTTCATTTCTTTCGAAAATCGTCTTAAAACGTCAGGCAGATCGCTCTGCCCGAAACGACGGGTTTGAGCAAAGAGTGAGGAAAGCCCTTTGTCGTTCGTTAGTATCAATATATCCCACGAAGCATCCCGTTTCAGGGCCGTATTAATCCCTTTTTGAGGGGAGGGGGGAGGTGCTTGAAATATTTTTGGCGACGTCTAAGCTTAAGGGCCGCCTGGGCCCACATGGGATCTAGAGGGCGAAGTCCCTCCCCCCACCACCACCACCACCACCACCACCCCGCCTTAAATGATGTTTTTAAATCTTGAAGGCATTCCTGAAAGATAAAATCATAATTTTGAATTTTACTTTGATAGCACCCTGAAGGCCTGGGGAGGAGGCTGTCCTCCCAACCCCCCCCCCCCACACACACACACACACACACACCCCACCCCCACTAGATCCGGCCCTGGGTTGGCCGGCTCTGTGGACTTTTTTCTCTTTGCGCAAACGCAGCTTTTATGTCAGTGTCTAGCCAAAGTGTAGAAATCAAGGTGTGCGCCGGTGTGAGACACTTCGACTCTCTAGGCAGGGGAACTCTAGAGTACTCTGGAGTAATCGTGTTCTATGAAATAATGTAGAATTTTTTCCCGTACACCAGGATCGCAGGCCGCTAAATGGCACTTTTGCAAAACATTTGACGGGAGGATGATGATTGCCGAATAAAATATAGAAAACTGATTTTAAAAAATTAATTTTGACAATTTAGTCTTTTAAAAGTTTTTGTTCAGTGAAATAAACCAATAATAAATGCAGACATTTCGCTCCAGTCTAGTAGAGTCGTGTTATTAGACTGTCAGAAAATTATACCTTCAATTCTTTGTTATTACTTAATATGTAGTTCGTAAAAGTACGTCCCAGTCATACTATGCCGACACCGGGCCAACCAGTCCTAGTACTGTTCCCTATAGTGCCAGACGTCTGACTAGATCGCCAAATTTTAAGTCTTTGATATGACTTGACCGCGGCGCGAACCACTGATCTCTCGTTTGGGGAGTGGAAGCCACTAGACCACCGAGGCGGTCGATTCTAGAGTGGATTCTGCCTTGTGCACGGCGCACTCTAAAGTGTACAGGACTGAGAGTGCCCTGTACATGCTACATCGGTCAGTTGATGAACGACCTCTCACTTTCCCATTTCCCCTACACTGCCAGTAACATGCCGTCTTCGATTCCCTGCACATTTGCACCAAATATGGGTTGTTCATCTACGTGTGCAAATACATACACAGGCATGTGTTTTCTCTCTCTCTCTCACACACACACACACACACACACACTATTGTCCGAATACACACACTCAGACACACTTGATAACCAGAAAGGAATATTTGCAAGAGATAGCAGTTATCGAAACAAAGGGAGATAACCTCTTACTGCCGTGAGTTACTCACTTTTGCGCTTACTTCCCTTACACTTGCCAAACTGGTTTTCTGTGCATGTGGCTTCATGAGCAAACAAATTGCACGAGAGAGAGAGAGAGCAGCAGCAGCAGCAAATGGATAGAGCGAGCAGTAGACTGGCTCTTGACCGTGAAGAGCAGCAGAATGCCGTCAGCCCTGGCAACCTAACCAACTACAAAGACCCGAAGCGCTGCCAAACAGCAACTGCAACGCCCAACGAAGGCGCATTGGCAGGTCTTTTTCTGCGATCTCCGATCGCGACACTGTTGTGTGCAAAATGGAGACACCCAGTAGGGCCTAACACCCAAGACCGGAAGGTCATACAGTTAAAACTTTTGATACGCTTGGCTCAGATCTGGTGATCAGTAACTTCTGTTTTGGTCAGTTTTAATTTCACATGTGACAAGTTATGTAGAAGCTTAGATAATGCGTCTCACATGTAAGAAGAAATCAATATAACAGTCACTATTTTTTTTATTCCGAGGCGCGATAAAATAATGTCCGTATTATTGCGCGCACATTCCTCAGTTTTAAGACACATATAATTCCCCCCTCCCCCTCCCCCCTCCCCCGGTGTATCTACCCTTCCATCCCCTCTCGAAGGAGAGGACACTTGTTATCTCCCCTCTCCGTGGTACACGTTTTTTTGACGATCTGCACCTCGCTGGCCAGAATTCCTGCTGCTAGTCTTCACTTTCAGAACAACTGTAACCTGTCTATGCGCTGGCTCCACTTGCAGTATGACGCCGTCGCTGTTGGTGCACCGGTACGAAACCCATGAAAGATAACTCAAGGAGTCTGTCATCTTACAACTCCGCATGGCCTCACGTCTGTTAGGTGCACGCTCCGGCTTAACGCGTCTGAGATCGTCCGAAAGGCTTTCGGCAAATCGACACCACGTGAAGAGCTTCAGGAGAGAAGGAGCTGCCTGAAATAAGAGTTATCCCTCTTATTTCACTTTTGTACCACAGTCGAATATTTTTTTTATCTGTTTCAGACCCAGAGTAACACCATTTTACAGCACAATATTGGCAGCAATGTATGAAACTTCCCCCAGACAAAAAAGGGGGGAGTGAAGGAAAAGAATTTCAGCTGCCTAGAGACCAAATATCCATCCCCATCTCACCCTCACCACCTCACCCCTTTCAACCATCTCAGCATTCACCTTTGCTAATAAACGATCGATTGTCTCGGGTTAAAATGATCATCTCGGATTTTCTGCGATATTTGATTCTGTTTTCGTAAGGCGTGTGCTGTGCGCTCTTTGCCTAGAAGCAATTCTCTTCTCTCGCCATTCTCTCTTTTAATGATAGCGTGTGCAGCCAACACCTTCGTGCAAGGATGTTCGTCATTCGATCGGCAAAATTTGCCCCACGAATTAAGGAAACGTGAGAAATACCAACAAACGACCCGCTGTTGTCCGATGACGTAGCACGACTCTCACGTCACTGCGGCCAACGAAAAAAAAACGGTCTTGTCAGCAGGAGGGCTGTGTGGAAAACAATCACAAGCAAGCCACCTGCGTGGGCGGAACTCTCGCATTAAGAAAACAGGAATGGCCCACTATAAAAATAGACTTGAACGACAGAAATAGGAGGGGGACCGGCAGACAGACAGACGGACAGACGGAGATGAGGCGCATTCTCTTTCACCATCCAGCCTCCAGCGCACACGGTGTCCATAGTGTACGCTGTACAGTGACAAGTTCTGCGGATTTCGTATAAATAACACACTGGGCAAAGCCTTGAACTGTCGCTCTTTCGTCACTGGGCGTTATAAAGCTCGTGGTTTAGGCGAAAGGGGAAAACAGGTCAGACCTCCTTCGTTCTCTGCAGCCGCTAGCTGCTAGTAAAGCAGATGTTCCACTAACATCATGGGGCCGAGTTAAGTCCATGACAACATTGCTCACGCCATCCATCAAAGTGCCCGTATTTTTGCAGGTCGCGCGTTTGCACCTGGAATCAACGGGAGGCGCGATCGCTTCTAAAATCTAATTCATGTTGTTCCGACAGCCTGTGTTATAGTCACCCTAAATTCCCCCAAGGAACAACTCACTATGTAAGTTGCAGCCTTTCGAGTCCGTAGTAGTGGGCAAAGAACTGTCCTGTACGTCCACCACGCGCACCTCGGGCCGTCGCCAGCCCCCCGGGGGCCCTGCGCAAAGGTCATGATGAGGGGTGGGGGTGTCTTCTTACAGATATACACAAAGTTTTTGGGGGGCGGGTGGCTGAATCCTTGAGGCCCCCTGAATTGGGTACCGGATTCTCCCAGCCCGCTTTTCTACGCCCCTGGACGCACCAGATACAAAAGAAACGGGGATAGGGTATGGGGACTAAATTAAATAACTTCTAATTAGCAGAAATGCACTTGAAAAGACAACTTGAGGTAGACAATAGATCGAGACCACATGCCGAGGTAATTGCTAGTCTTGTATTGGCTGTAAACTGTGACGTGACAACGGAAATGACGAGAGCTGCGCGGTGTCGTGTTTGAGCGCTTACCTCCTTGTCCTCTCTGTTCTTCTTGGCGTTCTTCAGGGCCAGCTTGAACCGGGCGATGTAGACTGCTCTCTGGAACATCCTGCTTTATTCTGGACGGGACAACATGAAGCTCTGGTTTCTCCCAGGTCTGCAAGACGTATCCAGTTGCAAGGGTCAGCGATCCCTCACGAACACACCTGAACGTCAGCCGGTTGAGGTCTCTGACGATAGATCTTCATGTCACTTGCTGTTGACCACAGAGCTAGCCCTTGGGTAACACATGTAACTTTAGAGTGTAATGCGACCTACCAAGCTAGGAAACTCCGTCCTGCAGCAAAAGTGTCACCAGGAGCGATGTGCGTTAGGGGCTGAGTCGCCAAGTCTATTCATGAAGTGCTCGTCTGCTTGAGTGTGGCTGGGCCCGAACAGGTAGCAAAAAAAAAAAAGAGAACTCGAGAAGAGTTACTTGCTCCCTCAGCACGTGATTGCATTGCATTCTTTTGGCATAACGAAAGTCGAAATTCGCTGCAGCTGTATCACGTTAGAACACGATGACTTCTGAAGTTTAGCCTATCAGCTTTAGGCAGCTGTAAAGTTACGACGATTCGAAAGTTCATGTTACGGTCGCATACTGGTCAAGTTCGATTTTTTTAAACTGACCGCCTTGCTGACATTTATCCACAAACCAGAATGGTCAGCTCTGATAGGGGAGCATTAATTAAAGGAGGCAGTAGTACAAGGAATTAGCCAGGAACACATTAATCTTGCTTTGATCCACTTTGATTCATGCTACCCTTCGCGTAAACTTCAACATACATCTGTCACGTTCTTCTTCTGTTTATTACGTTCAATCCTGTTTAGCTGATCAAATTTTCATAGTTTTGAAGGTCTGTTGCACAACCTATCAAAAACATCTTTCTGACACCCTCATTTAATCTGCGTACACATACAACTGCATCCTGAGCTTCGCGGAAACGGGAAGTGCATTTTGGAACAGCACAACGTGCTGTTAAAATATACTCTCACCCCTCCCCTTTCCTCCCTCAGAAAGTTTTCCGCTGACTGAGGGACGTCCATATGTGTGGACGGGCGCATGCGTGAACGTGCGCGCGCAGCTACAGCTCCTCTCCATTTTTTTAAATTTCCACTCTATTTTCTCTCACTTCCTTCCTGCCTCCCCTTTTCTGTCTTTCAGAGAGTGACATATTCTTACAACCGTTATCTGTCATGTGTCCGTTTTGGCTGATTTATAGTTTGCTCTAGTTCACCTGCAAATGGGAGTCTTTATGTACCCCTAGCTAACGTTCTGTTTATCTCATTTCATGTCAAACCATAAAAGCTTTTGAATTTTTTTGAATCCGTATGTAAAGAAAAATAACCAAATTCCATTCTTCGAATGTGGATTTAAAGAAACATGACATATCACATGTGTTGCATGTTAGACTTTGTATAAATTATAAATCCATTACAGAATCTTTCGTTATCTTTCTTATAAGAAATTGGTTAGTTATTCTTTTTTTGCTGTGTTAAATAACATATTGGCCGTGACTCCTATACGTATTGTCTCCCATCCCCGCCCCTATATTTACATTGCTTGATTTTTTGCATAAGTTTACTAGTGTGTTTACTAGTGTTTACTAGTTTACTAGTTGCACAATATATCTACCTCCGGGCTTCCATAGTAAAGGTTTTTGATTAGTTGCGCTGCTTTGTTGAAGAGTTATCTAACAACGCTGGCTGTAAATTTTAATAAAAAGAAAATTAAGCTGCGAATTCCACTTCCCCCTTCCTCCCCCCCCACCTGTCTCAGAGCGTTAGGACCTTGTGTTCAATGTGTTCGTTAGACAGCCAAAGGTTGATACTCACAGGGGACGTACCGTTCCAGAGCGCACCGTCTTGTCACTTCACACGCGCTCAGAGAGTGACGTCCCCAGAAACTAAGCACTTCGGTCCACTCAGCACTTCGTTACCCAAACCAAAACAAACAGAAGAAATAACCACGCAAAGAGGAACGAGAAAGAACACTGGTCCTGAAGGTATCCGTGGTGTCCATGTTGAAGAAAAAGCCGGAAAGACCCCGTGCGCTCCCCGAACTGGCGCCGGAGTTCACCTGCGGTCGAGCAGCGACGGAGGTTTACGGCAGGGGAGGCAATGCGCTGAGCCAGCGAACAGCCTCGGGTCCAGGTAATAGCAGGTTCTCGACAGCGGCGCGGAAAGCCGCCACTGATTGAGTCCCTTTAGGAATTTCCGACTTCCACATACGGCTGTCATGTGACTGGGCATGTGATCTTTTCGGTCAAAATGCGCTGCAGCTGCCTGCTGAAAATTCCCGGGTTTTAGCAAAGCTAGGGCAAGATGACTGTGACTGTGGACTGTGGACTATGGACTATGGACTGTGACTTTGTGACGGTGTGACTGTGACTGTGGCTGTGGACTGTGATTGTGGACTGTGTGACTGTGTGACTGTGTGACTGTGACTGTGACTGTGACTGTGACGCGAATCATTATAGAAACCTGCTCCACAGAAGCGATGAAAGCGAGGCGAGGCAGCGCGAGAAAAGAAATCCGAACTGCTGATCTGGCCTCCTCCTCCTCTTCCTCCTCCTCCTCCTCCTCCTCCTCCTCCTCATCATCATCATCATCATCATCATCATCATCATCATCATCATCATCATCATCATCATCATCAATTGTTTTGCTAAAAGGTTGCTTGAACATATTTCCGCGAGCTGCCACATGGAGTTGTGTTCTGCACGGAACACTTGTTATCACGTGCCTAGACCATGTTCACGTGACTTCTATCCCACCCTCAGCCATCCACCCCACAGACAACTTTCGGAAAACCACGTCGACGAGACGAACGTGACACGATCAGCGGCACAGAGGACACTAGCGCATGTGTCAGTAACTCACTCGTAACTGGAAATGCATGTAAACATAAATTCTTTCCTAAAAGGGCAGAGGTCATACCGAGACTTAATCGCCCCCCTTTTGTCCTTGTTTTCCTACTTCTTAATTTCTCCTCTCCTCTCTCGTCTTAGTTTTTCTTCTTCGTCATCGTACATCATCGCCTTCATAGCCCAACGGATAAAGACGTTCCGTTCATTTGAGAGATGTAACCTGCGAAGATCGCGCGGAAAACAGGGCTGCCTTTCTCGCTGTGTTAGGCATCTCATCTGTCTCGCATCTTCCTGTCTGCTGTATTATACCTGTCTTCAACGTTCTGCCAGTCTATTGCACCTTCCTTTCTTGACTCACCTTTATCTGCAGGCAGGTGCAAGCCCATCTCTACCTTACCCTACATCAAAAGATTGATTCCGAATGTCGTCAAGTGGTGCCATCTGCTGTGCCGATGACGTCACATGCAGGGAGATGAGAGGTAGGGCTATGTGGCTGTCATCAGACCCGGCGTTCAGATAATTTTTCTTCCCTTTTCCACCTCTGGGATGAGGTGGGAGGATCAGATGCCAGTGGTGTTTTGCGAGAAAATAAGATGCGCGGGAACAGACTTGGATAGGTGTATTTGCGCATGTGCTTGCATGTGTGTGTGTGTGTGTAGGCATGTGTGTGTGTGTGTGGGGGGGGGAGCATGTGTGTATGTGTGTGTAGGCATGTGCGTCTATCTATCCTTCTGTCCGTTCGTAAATCTGTCTCAGCCTGCTTTTGATAATTTGCGCTTATTTCGGACAGACAATCGACAGAACAATCAATCTATTTATTTATTTATTGATCCTTCCATAAATCCATGAGGACGACAATGACAATCACTAAAGGATCAAAACGCTTTCCTTCAGCCAGGACTATTTTCTGAGGATCCGAAAAACTAGATAAGGCTATATAGTTTAATGTTAAGCTTTTTTCCTTTCTGGGTTTTTTTCAAGTACCTGAGAACGACGTCAGAAGACGTAAAGGTCACATCAAACAACCAGCCTTGCCGTCTTCGGCAAAAAAAAAAAATCGGATCTTACACTACCGCTACAAACCAATAGCCAGCAATTACTCTCTGAGGCTGGCCCAAGACCTGTCAGTGTCGCTGACATGCTGACTTCATCAGACCTTTGCTATGCTTGCGTAACTGCTAAAGATTCTGTTCCTAGGCAATGCCCTTGCTAGATAAAAATGGAGAAATTCCGACTAAAAGAAGTTGAACGAAAACGTGATCTTTAACTCTCTGTCTAGTAAGCCGATGAACATGGTCTTTTGACGGGACTTCGTTCTTGTCCACCCACCCGAACCAGAAAAATATATATATAAAATAAAGTTCTATATTTTAAAAATGAACCGACGATAGCAGCCTGCCGAGGTTTTCGGATTCTGGGGTGGTCAAATGGGCGTTCGTATCTCCTGTCCTTACAGGTACACGTCGAATACACAGGGTGAACGGACCATAAGACCAGTCTTACGGCAGGACGTGCAGATATGAGCGCCATGCAAACCAACCCAGGGTTGAAACCAGCTGCCCGTAATCTCTTACCTTGCAGCTATTTTGCCGAGGGTATCTGAAGGCCAATCATAAAAGACCCCTGCTAAGGAGGACCCCGCGGGCCTCGTGCTTACTCTGCAATACGAGATCGTTGTAAACATGGCCAACACGAGCGAGTGCCACTTCCTTCTCAACACACGTGCAGGCGTCAAGATGAGGGCGAGGCAGCTTGGCGTTTCTGAGTGCTTCCGAACGCTCACAGGAGCGGCATTTCACGGTGCAAGATGTGTGTAACAGTTACAGTTTTAACGGCAATGACCTTAAAAGACTTCCTTCCACGACCTTCATTAAAAAGCAGTGTCGATTTCTTGACCTTCTTGTTGTTTGTTGTTTGTTGTAGTTTTTGTTGCTGGTGCTGCTGCTTATTATTATTCTTATTAAAGTTGGGGACGATGATATACAAATGTAAATATAACTGTTCTCGCTTGGTCTTTAGAAGTTTGGTTTAAATGTCCAATATAGCACACAGACTCTGCACAACTTTACAAAATGACTTGGTATATACTATATATAGGACGTAGGACCAGTTGCATAAAAGGGAATGGGCGATTCATTCGGTTCCCCTTACCCAACCCGCCCCACCCTCACATACAAACAGTAACGGCTAGCTTCTGACGCTGAGAATATCTAGACAGCAAAAATTTCAAAAGAAAAAAATCTGACAGGAAATGGATGGACCCAACCAGCTGCAGCCACGTTCTAGGAAACGAAGTCTTCCGGGGAAAAATATTGTGAACGGAAACAGCAGATTAGTCATATATGAAGAAGGGCGGTAGACGGTGCCCAAGGGAGATAACAAGCATGTAATTATCTACCCCACGCAAGAGGTGAAATGGGGCGAACACCGCATACGGACTGTCAAGTACGGCCCCTCGTAGTTAGTAAGGCAGTATTGCTTAACTTTGCGATTGTGAACGTATATAGGCCAGTGTTTGCTTCCGTAAGAAGCAACCTTCCGCAAACGCGGCTGGGGTTTGATGAGGTGGACGAAGGGACTAAACCCACGGCCAAACTCCAGGTGCACGTAAGCACTGATTTTGTAGACTCTGATGTCCTATACGTTACGACATTTTATCACCAAACCTTTCTGGACAAAGCTGACGACCATAGCCCCTCCCCATTCTTGCAGCCAAGTAGTGGCACCATCCACCAGAATGAAGCAGCAACGTATTCTCCACTTGACTGTATGACCCGCATAACTACGTTCATTGGCACGTCACTACCACAATGTATGAAACAGCTTGAAAACAATCATCTGAATTTAGAATACATGAGTAGCTAGACATTTCTGTGTTTCTGTATTTTGCCTCTACTGCCAACTCTCTTTCTCTTTTCCTCTTTCCCTCCCACCTCCTAGTTACCGTTTAAACTAAACAGGATTAAAGCGATACGCGTCTACGGTACAGTCGTCGTTCACTGAAGGAGCTGAGATTTTTGTCTCGGAACTGCTTCTTCGAATTCTTTTTTTCTTTTTTTCTTTCAAGGGCGAAAGGGAGTTACACTTTGATACGCCAAACATATTTATTATGGTTGTAGAAAGATGACTTCAGTATAAATCAACACTAACACTAACAGAAATACAAGTGATTCAGTCTCAATGTCACAGAAACTTGAGGGTGAACAATATAAACTGATAATGGGGCGCGGGTAACCAACACTATTTTCTCACACCACCTAGTCTGCAATAAACAAATAATGCGTATAGCGATCGCGTGTTCTTCACTCCAAATCCAGACAATGCAGAGCCGTGCAAGAGGGTCTGCAATCTTTGTGTGAGGGATGATGGGAGGTGGCAGGAAGTGACGTTAAGATTCTGAGCCGGTCGAGAAGAAAAGGTTGGGCGTGGCATCCGTTTACCTGTTGGCCGCTGCTGTCGCTAATGACCTTTACGCAGGGCGCGAGCGGCGTAAACGATGGCGCTGCCGTGCAGGCTGTGATGGAGGTGTGTGCTGCGACCTCCAGAGTGGATCCGGAAGATGTGATGGGATGTGTAGATGTGTAGGTGATTACTGATGGCGCCGACTTTGGCAGCACCAGCGACTGTACCGAGATGCTCTCTCTCTCTCTCTTCCTTCCCCCCACCTACCCACCCCGCCCCCCACGCACCGTTCCCTTCTTATTGTTTCGTCCTTTAAAGCTGTTGTGTGTACGCACGAAAAAGAAAAAATCCGTTCGCCTAGAAGAAAACTATAATCTCGCAAAACACTCCACAACCACACGCGCACGCACGCAGCCGCACTCACTCATGCATGCACACTATAAAAGCACGCCACTCTTGTGCACATGTACTGGCACACAAACAAGTAATGTTACTCAACTCTCCATCCCTTTCTGTCTCTGGGTAACGTCCCTTGATCATCCCCTCTTTGATTCATTCTTTATAGATAAAGCCCTTTGCTGTCGCTGAGGTTTCTTCTGAATGAACCAAAGTAAAGCGTGTTTCGTTTTCGGGAACTTCTTAAGCTTGGTCTGAATAATTCATTACCTCGGCGCCATCAGCGCAAAATGCCAAAAGCTAGGGACTAAGGGAGACAACACTACAAAGAGCATGGAAAATCAGCGTTGTATATGGAAATAAATACGATGAGATTAAAATGCGAAGGACAGACCAGCAACATTAACATCAAAGCATTATAAAGACTAAGGACATCAAAAGCTAAAATAAAACCTAAAAGTAGATAATAGAACTGTGGACTAGGGCGGCAGTAGGATCTGCCAACAAGGACAACATCGATTCCCACTCTGCACCGCGAACCACCAGCAGCTGACTGCAATCACCGCAAGGTGGAAGCGCTGTCTACCTAAGCCCAGCAACAACATTATATTTTTTACTTTCCTTCACCGCTAGGTCGTAAACGTTTCACACGGCGCTATGTACGTGTCTTGTAGCTTCTGGCATAAACAATGGCGACAAACTTTGGATGATTTTTCTTTTACGGTTTGTTTATTTATTATTTACTTTTGTTGTTGGTGTGTTTTGGGGGATAGGAGGGTATGGAAGCTTAAGACTCAGGAACGTGTGTGTGGACGCGTGGATGTGAGCTTGGCGTTCTTCTCTAGATTTTCAACACGGCAGATTAACTTTAATGGAAAAGAAATGGTGGGCCATCACATACGAACAGCCAGACAGGGAGACAGACAAATAGATCAAAAGTCAGAAGTCAAAGACATTTGCAAACAGGCTTTCCCCCAACCCTCCTTTTTTTCTCCCCTTATGTGGGGGGGGGGGGG
>SMGT01009054.1:563188-576930 GCA_004794575.1 Lanistes nyassanus | reverse complement strand
CCCCCCCCCCCCCCCCCCCCCGCTATTTTCCCGCTGCCCAAAAAGCCTTACAACCTTCGCGTGTCCTGTAAATTACAAAATGTCTCTGTTCACTCGGTTGAAACATTCTCCTGGCTGACGTCACATGGACAAGATGGGCAGAAAGAGGGGGAGTGGATCTTTAGTGCGGGGAGGCCAACGGAGCACCGACAGCGTCCTCCGGGTAAGAGGTGAAAGGTCAAAACATCGTCTGGCCAGCCGTCGACTCGCCCGAGCCCGGTTTCATGAAAGCTAGGGTCAGACTAATCGACTGAGGCTGGGAGGCACTGCTAGGGATGCGACAGGGAAGCACGACAGTTTTGTTCTTGTGACCGCTGTGTGGACTTCTGACAGGCCCGTTAGCGCCTCCCAACCGCAGTGGATCGGACTGCCAATAGCTTTCACGAAATCACACCCTGAGCAGTTCTTTTGCAGTCAACCCCCCACTCCCGAAAAAAAAACCCCAAACGAATGTAGACACCAAAAAGTGAAAGAGGAGGATGTGAATTTTCAGGGTGACGAAAAGGTCGTACATCAAAAGAATCGGAGGGATAGAGGAAAAAGTGTTATCAGAGACAAAACGGCTATTTTCTTAAGTCGAACAAATCCTCCCCCCTCCCCACACTCACACCACTCGCCCCTGCCCCTGCCCCTCACACCAGCGTGGAAAACTATTACACACGACGTTTGTCTCCAAAGCGAGCACAGGCCAGGCGTCTACCGAACAGGGGAAGAAGATACAACAAATGGAGCTGTCACGAGTCTCATGCAAATTCTTCGTGGACATTTCGTGGCGCAGCTATAAAGGCTACACAGCAGCGTTTGCTCGCAGACAAGGCTGGTGTGACGTGAATATGTAGGATTCTTTCATTCTACCAGCATATGCTTTGTCTAAACGAGACGTCTGATCCCGTTTGATATAGGTCTGTCCCACTGTCCACGAAACAGAGGCGTTTCATGCGCGCCGTCTGGTAGTAAGCCGCTATTGTCTGCTTGGCGTTGTCAGGCGAGACAGAAGCCAAGTGTCTGCGTGCGCCTGGTCTTTGATCTGACCGCCGTCTGTCGGTCTCGCCCACCTCTTGCGTGCAGACGTCCGCCGGTGCCGTTACGGTGATCACCCAGCGATGATTCCTCCAACCATGCATTCAGCCGTACCCACACCGGAACTCCTGCACTCAGCCTTCCCGAACTCGCCGACTAGAAGAAAAGGCAGGTAGATAATTCCAGATGGACACTTCTTCCACTTGCTGGTGATTCCGCAAGCGGGAAGGAGGGAGATGGGGTCTTTTTTACTCAGCTATGCACTGAAACAATCACCAGACTGATAGCTGCTGTAAGATGGCCAATGTGGACAGGCGGCTTAATGTTCGAGGAGAGGCCACATGGAGCCCGCATAATGTTAAACTCTAATAAATATTCCTTAACTACTGAATTTGAACCAGCAACCCTCCACACGCTACTCTCCAGTTCCATCCGTGGAGCTGTCCACTATAAGAAGAGGTAGGTAGGCAGTTAGGTTATTTAGAGGGACAGTGCTTCATCCTCGCGCTGATTTCGCTCTACGAGGGGAGTGAGGTCCTATTTCTAAGCTTTACACTGCAAGAACCACCAGACTGATGTGTGCAGTAAGATGGCCAGTGAGAAGCGGCAGTTAACTGTTCCGGGGTGGGGTTGAGGTGGGTGGGATGGCCGAATGGAGTCTTTTAACAAATTTTAACTCCAGGAAATATTCCTTGACCAGAAGATGAGAACCAGACATCAGAAAAAGGCCAGCCTCGGGCTAAAAGGAAGCTGATCATTGGACACTGCGAATGTCAGAGGTGAACAACCGAGTGGCGCTAGGTGACGACAGCTGAGGCTCGCATCCCTCGTGTCTGTAAAACTCGCCTCAGACGGTCCGCATGGCTAATCTGTGAGCCCCTGGGAAACCAGTGGTTTTAAATCAGAAAACGGAAGTTAATGATTATCGTGTCTAACGTGATCAATGGACTCCATTGGTCGCTGGGCGGGTCCCGCCTTCGCTCTGGTTCACTCTCCCACCTCACCCTCAGATCAGTAACGAGCAACATTTGCAGTGGTTAAGTCCCCTGTTAACGATTCCCGATAGTAACAACATGAGAATCTTTGCGGGAAAATGAAAGGATCTCCAGTGGTTGCAGGACTAACAAATTAACAAATAAACAAAAGTATTAATTAGCACATCTTAACACAAAGACATGTTTTACTATTACAAGCGCACAAAACAAATGACGCAAGTAGACATAATTCCATGGTTAAGTACGTGTTCGTGAAAGCAACTGCAGCAATCCTACCCACGCACGGAAACAGATTTAGATTTTCAAGCTTTTACAGAAGTATATATTGTTAAAAATGCAATGACGAAAACGCACGGCATTTTAAAAACAAAAACAGAAGTTGCTTGTTGAGCACACAGAAGTAAATGTCAAGACAAGGAAATTAAAAGATCAAAGGCTGGCCACAAAGAGGGGCTAAGGGGCGTTAACACTTTTGAAGGTTGCCGGACAATGAAAACGCGCATGCGTGCACACGCTTCCGCCTGACCTGACGATCCTGTTCGATTCAGTTTGATCCACCTTGCGGCTTTGGCAGAAGCAAAGGGGTGGGGGGGGATGGGATTGTCGGCGAAGGGTCCAATCGACCGCTTGGTTTTCCAACCAGGGGCAAGTAACTCACAACAAGTGGCAATAATTAAAATGGCGACAGCGAGCTTTGAACGCAAGGAGGCCGCCCGTCGTCTCTAGCGAACCGGCTTCAAAGGAATACGATGGACTTCTTTCGGATATTGGATTATCAGACGGCAGAAAGGGTGAACGTATAAGGACGAGGGCACATCGCTGTCCGGAAATTACCTCCCATGACAAAGTGGTGAGCGCGACATCACTCTCTTACCGGGCCTTATAGTAGATAAAACCCGTGTTCCTGCTTACCTTTAGCTCCATATACATTCTGTTTATGTTGTTTGCCCTTAATAGAGCCACATTGGAAATAGGGTAGCCGTTCTTCACCGCTTTCCTTGGCCCAGTCACTTAATGAGCAATAATACTAGCATCTGCAATGCCAAGGGTTGGTGGTTTTTGCTGTATAGCATCGTTAAGTCGACTAAACTGCTATTTTAAAATTTTAACCCTGCCGCTCTTAATATTGCGCATTTGCGCTTCTATAGAGGTCTTTATTTTGTCAAGCTGTCTGCATAAGCCTTTATGTTTTGCCATCTGTGGCTGTCCCTTCTTACCTGGCGCCAAGTCCTCTAGTATTTACCCAACCACGTTCATATTATCAAACTTTGACGTACTACATTCGGGGGACGTTGGGTTACGACCGGCGCCTTTCGTTGTGATAAATCATCTTAGTATGGCCCGTGCGAAATAGGCTTACACTGTTCAAAGCTGAATGTTATAATTATGACATAATTGCGTCAGAAACATGTATATCCGACCGGCATGTCAACTCTCGACTGCTTTTATCCCAGCTGTCAGGCCGCTGAGCGAACTGTGCACTGCAGCGCACGAGTTTCGAACCAGCCTTTGACCGCGCCTTCAGGATCGGAGGTCCCCACTCAAGAAGTAGGATTTAGTAAAAACAGTTGTCAAAGACTAGCCTTCCCATCCGAACCTCGACCTCCGTGAAGCCTTTTCTTGTGTGATATCAGTGACTTAAGTCCACTTCCTCCACCTCATTCATCCAGAATTTTAGAACTATGCAGCTAACTTTTCCTCGATGCTACCACCATTTCAATCGGTTGCGTAAACATACAGATAAGCCACAGAGTTTACAGCTTGATAACCAGGCTAGACTCTGCTGGAGAGGTCAAAGACAGCCCCAACATATTACTCGTCTCAGGCACTACTCTACAGATCAGCGGTGCTTTTGCGTACAGGTAAATCAATCGACACCGAGCGACAGGCTGTTTGTTTGTTGTTTAACGTCGTCAGCAGTGATGGTTATCTCAGGATGTGGCGAGTAGGGAAGAGGATGAAAGTTGGCGTTTGGAGAGTTGGAAGGGGAAGGTAACTGGAGTACCTGGAAAAGACTCCCGATAGCCAGCCCTGTAGGAACCAGACACGTCCTCAACACTGCACTCAAGGTTACCTCATTGTAAGTTTGTGTGTTTATTTAACCTGATTCTGCTGTTACTGTACATGTGTGCAGCAGACATGATGTAAAACATGTTCTGGAACATAGCGCAACTATAATTATATCTTGTTCCTGTAAGTATCGGCGCTACCTCTGTTATCACGTGTATGGGTTTGCATCTGTTAGCGTATGTATGCGTGTATGTGTGTGCATGCGCGCCCGAGTGTGTGTTGGGAAGGGGGCGGGTGGATAGGTGGGTTTTTGTAGGGTGAGGGGCGAAAGAGCAGAAGCATTTACATTACTGGTGACAGGTTACCTGTAGCCTTCGTGGCGTTCAGAAGCTGATGTTTACATTTGGTCTCGATACCTTAAAGGTAAGCTTATTCTATTACCAACGGTACGCGGTCTCTGTATAACAGACAAGCTGTAGTAATTTTTTTAAGTCACAAATTCGTCTATAAACATTCATGTAGCCTTCTGTTAGATGCTTCCCTACCTGAAGATTCTCCAGACGATTTGAAATCACGTGGCACATGTCAGCGATGAGCCAGCATGATAAAACTGGCAAGGGCAAACAAACTGAGAGAGTTAACTCCCCCTCACACGTCACCTGTCAAACAATGCATGTTTTTGATAAGCCCGACTACTGAATGCGTGTTCGCAAGTCCCATCTCATGCAGCCTTATGTCCAAAATAAACACCCACACGCTAACACTGCCGCGTCATTCCAACATACATGCAGGCGCTGCTGTAAAGGCAATTCTCTATGATGGAGTGTTGGAGTATGAATAAAATATATCCTTTGAGAGTTTCCTTCGTGAGAAGCTTTTGCGTTCAGTTAATCCTGTAATCCAATTTTGGATAACTCACACTAAGGCCGCAGACACAACCGGAAGTGCAGCATGATTAATCCTTGCAAGACGCCGGTTAGCGAAATGACATTTTCAGTTTCTGATACCAAACAAACAAAAAAAAAGAGAAAAAAAATGACAAACCAGATGCGAGTTTTATAAACGTGGGGAACGCGATAAACACTCGCCAGATACGTCACAGACCCCAGGCTCGACGGCATTGCGGGGTCGCTCGCCTCAGCCACAAGGTATGTCATCGAAAGTGTTCCTTACTCCACGCAAAAACGCATCCGGGTCACGGGTCTCTACCAGGGCCAGTTTCAGAGGTATGAAACAAATCATCGATTTACTTACACGCTCCTCACATCTTTATAATAGTTGCAAAAGGACATTAACTAAAGTGATAGCTTTCGATCTCAGTTAAATATTCCATTAGTGGAAAACCCCTGTGCATGCACATTGAAAAACACAATAAAATCACGTGGAATTTTTGCTACAGATGCAACATAAAATGGCAAGTAACACATCTCAAAAAGCAACACTGCATTACAACCAGCCTCCTTGCTACAACTCCAAAGCACAAAACATATTTAACAATATCGCACAAGCCACAGCTTCCACTTTAGTGGCGAGATACTTATAAATGAACAAAAGCAAAAAAACTCAAAGCCAATCAACACAAAAGTGCTTCACAAAATTACAAAATAAAATAACAGCAGCATCAGCAATGGACATGGTGGCGTATAACAGAGGTCAGGAACAACATCACGCAAGGACAACGTGCGACGCATGCTGGTTGTGTCACGTGGTTCATGCAAACCAATGAAAACGTCTGAAACAGAAAAGACACAGCTTTTAATGGAACGTAGCTTGATAGAAAAACACCTCAACGGTTTGCTTTCCTTTATTTTCCTTTTCTTCTTTCTTTCCCTTTTTCTTTTTCTACCAGAACTCTTTTTTTTTTACATTTTATTTCCTTTTAGCCAGATCTCTCTCACATTTTCAGTTTTTTTCTCTCTCTCTCTCTGTTACACATATACAAACGCATGTGCGCATACACATACCCCTGGGGGGAGGAGGAATGGGGAACCTAGAAGAGCTGTTGAAGAGGGAGGAACAGGAGGGAGGCTAATAGACCAACTGGCTATAACTGTTACCGACTGACCGATTCACTAACAGCGATAGAAAACATCCCTCACTATGCAAAATAATCCAAGAGAACGGAAGACATTAATTAAATCCCTAAATAAAACGAGAAGGAAGGAATCACAAAGCTTCACGTTTAGAACACACCTAAACAAACTGTGTGCAATAAATTTCCGGACATCAAGAACGTCCTCCCTCGTCTGTACTTTAAACGTATAAGCTAATCTGACTTCTTGGCAAATATACAGAGGAAATCATCAAAGAAGAAGCTTTACAGAATTTGCAACTGCTGTTTGTTCAAGACATCCTCAAGAAAGTCAGAAAAAACATTCATTTATTTCCCTTACATATGTCAAAGTTTACCATTTAAAGAGAACACAGGAATAAATTCTTATGCGAAATTAGGCTGGACAAGGGCAGGCAGCAGAACCGACGCCAGTCTCTGGCCAAGGTTTTCGGAAGAATTAACATTGATCGATCAGTGTCTGGCACTAGAACATTTCTCTGCGGAAGCTTCTTTTTAGGTGTTTGTGCGCCACATTTTTTCTGCCCTTAATTACTAAACGTCCGATGAATATGGCCGATGAACGAACGAACGAACGAACAAAAAGACGAAAGAACGAACGAACGAATGAATGAGAGGGAAACAGAGAGCTGAAATCGTTTTTTAAAGGAATGTAATCTTTCTTTTCATTTCACTTTTCACATTTTAATGTTCCATACCTGAAATCAATAGGTATATGGAAAACGTACTTCAGTAATGCTTACAAATATCTGCAACCATCTTCATATAACCGAAAATGAAGGTCTCATTCAGCATCGTTACATTACAAACAAGAGGGAACAAGACAACATCGTTGACAACGTTCCCACTGGAAAAAAACATTCTGAACGTTTTTATTGCTTGTTGTCTTCGCATGTCCAAATAAATCCCATCAAACTCCCATCGCTAGTAATCTCTCGTCTATTAAATATTCTCCTCTCCGTCCTCCTCCATTATTCTCACCGCCACCATCCCCATCATTATCATCACCATCGTCATCGCAAATAAAAACAAAACCAATGCAAAACGTTTTGCTAACTGTCCTGATATGGCTATGGAGTGTCAACTGAGAATGCTGTATGCGATGACAGTGCAATAACGTAAATGTGAAGATTCTTGATATATATTAATGATATCACAACAGAAATCGAGTCAACAATTAAACTCTTCGCCGACGATACCAGCATATATTTAGGACTCAACAATCCTGATGATAGGAAAGAAACTCTGGAATCAGACCTACGGAAAATAAGAAAGTGGGCCAAGTAAAATTTAATGAAGATAAAACGGATCTAGTAAATTTTAAACGAGGTTCTGAAACAATCCATGACCTTTATTTTGGAAACACAGTTCTGGTAGAGTCTAAAAGTCACAAACATCTAGGTATTGGATCCAGAACGACTGCAAATGGGACGAACATGTTAGCTACATCGCAAGAAAGGTTAGCATGCTAATCGGATGCTTAAGACAGTATAAGTACCACTTAGGGAGGAAAGCACTTGAGACAATATATAAGCCCTTTATTTTACCCGTTCTTGACTACGCACACGTTATTTGGGATTGCTGCACAGATGGGCAAGCAGCTGAGCTAGAGGAATTTCACCTCGAAGCTATTAGAATCATTATAGGCGGTGTACGAGGGACCAGTCATTACAAACTCTACAATGAATCAGGTTTCTGCAGTCTAAAGGACAGACGCAAGAAACACAGGCTGCTTCTTTATTACAAGATGATTAATGCCCTTTGTCCGAAATACCTGCAAGAAATCCTCCCACCACTGGTCTCTTCTTACAATCCCTACAGCAGGTGTAGACTGTACGAAAGATGCATTCCCCTTGCCAAAACCGAGATTTTTAAGAATTCGTTCATACCACAAACAACAGCTGACTGGAATTCCCTTCCTCAGCATGCCCAGACAACTCAATCAATATCAGAATTTAAGCGTTTCATAAACCTATCCCAGTATTTAGTCCCGGCTTACTATTATGTTGGAGATCGAAGTGCCCAGATTACCCACTGTAGATTGAGGCTTGGAATGAGTAACTTAAATTGGGATCTGTTCAACAGACACCTGACTGACAATCCGTCTTGTGCATGCGGCTGTGGACAAGAAACAGCTCAACACTACTTACTAGACTGTCCTCTCTACAACGACATTCGAAAAGAAACTTTTTTTACTATTTGCCTACCCCCACCCACTCTTATGCATCTCGAACTACTACTGCAAGGAAACCCAAGTCTGCCTAGTTCTGTGAATACTGATGGGTTTTCAAGCGTCCACCAATTTATAAAGAAATCTAAATGTTTCTAAAAACATTCCTTTACAGCGTTTTCTCAGTTTATATGGATTCGGCGGGGGGGGGGGGATACAATCTCTCAGTAGCCTACGCAACAAAATGCATCTAAAAGTTCGTCGGTACTTCTATTCCGCTCACCCTCGAGTCTCATTACCCCGTTCTCAGAGCCTTTTCCAATGTTATCGATCACTGTCCAAAACGAATAGCACATATCACACTCTACTCTACCTGAACCACCACAACTTCCAACCTCTTTCCTTGCATTTACTTCTGCCTAACACTGGTTAAGTTAAAAAAAAAGCAGGACGTTCATTGTACATTTGTTCCCCCTTATCCTTCATCTGTACATGTTACCCTTCATCCTTCATCTGTTGTCATGAACTTTATTGTGTTATCCTATTGTGTATTATTATTGTTTTTACGTGGTGACCAGTTTATAAGCTTTTAGCTTTTATGGCACCCTATATTTGTAGGAATGTACTCGAAAAGTGAAATTACTATTAAAAAAATGTGAAGATGTGAAGGTAAAGACATTGCCTTCGCTGAGGTCCCAACAGCTATCCCCCCCCCCCCCGCAAACTACAGATCGAGTTACCAGGCAAACACGCAGCGCACTGCGCACTGACCTTCACCTTTGACCTGGTTACTAGCACGAAGCGTAACATTTTTGATTATCATAATCCTAAATCTACCTTGATGCACCACAGGCCTGGCGCTCAAGCCCCGATATCGTGCCTGAGTTTAGGCAGTAAGTACGTCTGAAGGCCAGGATTATAAGGTTATTAATCTCCCTCTCCCTCTCTCCTCCATCCCCTCTCTCTCTCTCTCTCTCAATGATCAAGAAATAGTGAAATGAGGGAAACCCGTATGTCTAAGAGCTCTCTTTTTTTTAAAATTAATCTTTGCCAGATGTGATGATTCCTATCTTCGCGAAACTGTAAGTGGTGACACCAGCTTACCCCACTGCAAAGCACCTTTCACGCACTTGATAAAGCAAGCAGTGCAGCTCACCACATTATGCCAAGTTACAGTGAAAAATTGCCTCATCTAGTGCAGTCTGACCCCACCCCACCCCACCCCACCAATTTATAACGAAGTTTAGTCATGTCAAGCAGTGTGATCTGGTGGACCAGTTTACGGCTTTAGTGAGCTTTCCGCCAGATCCCGTCGACCAGTGCCGGCTAAGGCGCTCGCCAAAGTGCTTCATAGTGGGATCCCATAAGATGGTAGAGTTTAAACCCCCAAAAAACACCCAAAACAAACAAATACACATTCGGAACCTGTCACATCAGCTTTGTTCAATACGACTGTGTAGCTTCGGCTATGCGTCGGCTACCGGGAATTCTTGCATTGCGACAAATCCGTTTCTGAGTCGGTTCCATGCTTAGATGACTGTTATAATGCTCACAAGAGCCCATCTCCTCTTGGCGCAAGCACGTGCTTTCGGGCAGTAAGGAAAGTTCGCGGACAGTAGCTCATACTTCACACCATCCCTCGCTTGCTGGTCCCTTGGCAGTCCCTTATGGCCAGTGGCCATTAATAATAATTTTGTAGTCCGAGAACAAGCTGTCGCCCCTGATAAGGACGCGCGCATTGTAGAACCATAATGGCCTGCAGAACAGAGAATAATTGGGTTGGGTTAATACTTTTCTTTCAGGCGGTTCTGCGAAAGCCTCAGCGAACGAGCGACTATTGGACTAATAGTAATCCGGGCTAACGCACCCAAGGCGTCAGGTGTTCGCTCTGTCGGTCTTCCCTGCTTAAGTCGGAAACGTCGATAATTCGATATTCCTTCGCCTTAGTATCAGTCGATGGACGCGGCACTCATACGCTCCCCCCCCCTCTCTCTCTCTCGTACCATCTGCCCCTTTCTTTTTAACTCCCGACCTCCCAACGGCATGTCGTCAGCCTGCATCCTGGATGGGACAGCAGAGGGGGGTCCATAGGCAGTTTCATTCATTAAGGAAGACAGTGTGAGAGATGGAAGGGGGACATTAAACCTAATGATCCCTGGCTGCACAGTGGGCTATCCATCCAGTCAGTGGTAACGGCTAGACGATAGAGCCGTACACAGATTAGTGTTTACCACGCTCGATCTTTTCGTGGCGTGATCAGAGAAACAGTGCACGTTGCCATGGTTTAAAAAGGGTTACTGATGACGAGAACGACAATGATGATGATTACGATGACCATGACGACTGATAATGACAAGGACTGTGTTGTGTGTCTATGCTTATGTGTGCCTGAGAATGGGCAAATGGAGAGGAAACATCATCATCACGGTTATTCTTTTTGTCCTTTAGTTACACCGTTCGACTTAAAGGCCTGTCACATTCTGAATTCCTAGTGGTACAGCAAGCAGCAGAACACTCTAGTTTGTCCATGTATAATAATTACGTATCAGCTGCTTGCTGACAACAGATGGCCCAGAGGCCGAAGATTTCTTCCCCATCTAGTGTTTTAACTTAAGATATCCCCCAATATCTCTCACATACAACTCCTTCCACCTGCCAACCAACACAGTGTTTGGCGTCCTTCTTAGTGTTTGTTTTCCGTACACAGACGTGAGTGCACGTGCGAAATGTCACAGTTTTTTCAGAAGTAATTATCAACCTCGTTATTTAAAAGACGACAGTAATGTCTAAAAATCTAAGAATAGTTGCTACAGAAGGCATTTTCCTCTTCTGTCTGAATATTTCATCTGACGCATATTGCTCTTTTCTATTGCTTTATTTTTGATATCTTCTGCCAAACCATTGACAAACCCTAGCGCGTGCCTTCTTATTCTCCCATCGAGCTCCCCACAAGAAGGATGGAGGTGTGAGGGAAAAAACTGATTATTCAAAGTACAATGTTAAGAGAAAACGTTACTGTTAGTAACGTCATATTCGTCTGGTTAAAAAAGGGTTTCAGGAACCAACTTTCATATTCAGTCACGACTGCCAATCGAATGCGCGAACCACATGTTGCACGGGTAACGATTTTCTTCAGCTTTTCGCGTGCCTTTTTCAACATCACATTAAACTGTGTCAAGACGGGAGTCGGTTTTACCGGAGACCATCGGAAGCTTAAACAACGGCTTCACGAGTGACCTGGGGACAAAATATGGGAAAGGCTGGGGGGGGGGAACAAGAATTAGGACAGGCATGACTCATCTGTCCTTTTTCTTCTACGTCAAAAAACTGTTTTGCCCTTCTCTGCGTGCGTGTGCCTGTGTGTGCGCCAGCAGGCCAATTGGTCGTGCATGCAGCAAATGAGTGGGTGGGTATGTGGTTATGCGAGCGAGCGAGATGTGCGCATGTGTTATCACGATTGTTTCCACCCCTGGAATACCCGGGTGTTGGTGCGACACCAAAAGCATACACGTGCAATGCGTCCACACTCACTTTCTTCCCCAATGTGCGCCAAGTGGGACAAACATTAAACACTAAAGAGACCAACAGGCTAAATTAAACTCCCGGGGACACTTCCAGCAACCCTCCTCCTCCATTTTCTCCTCCTCAGACTCTTCCCCTCCCACCCCTCGGCTCCATCCACCCCAGTGTTATTAACGAAAACGAAGTTACTAGCCGGAGGAACGGCCTGCGGCGACTGGATAATGAACATTATGCGCTTTCTGACAGGGCCGGCGAGCAACAGGTACAGTTGAGCACACAGCGCGGTCACCCCTGCCCGGTCTCTAGAGTTTGACGAGCACAAGCACCCAGTCTCCATCTGTCTTACTCATGCAATCGTTCTTAAAAATTATGTCTGCGCATTGACTCCTCTTTACCAGTTCCATAGACGATTGCATACACAGTTGAACGTACATGATTCTCAGGAGAAAAATTCAGTACACGGTGACCGGCCATTGTCGGAATATGCAACTTCCGTTTCCTGCTTGCAACCCGTTAGCGACGTTTTTTAAATTAGTGTGAATATGAAGTGCTGAATATTTACAATGAGTTCAAGCATAAGATAGAAGTTTTCTGCCCCCCTCCCCCCTGTAAAGTACAACAGCATTTGTTAATTCTGCTGAAGTTTCTGCTTGGGTCGAAAACAGAAAGAATGAATGAGTAATGAGGACGGAGAAAGGACGAAACAAGTGTTTGATGAAAATTGCAAAGTTTTCTTGCAAATATTTTAGTTCCTACTCCATATACTCGAAGTATTTATAGCAAAATCTTTATTAAGCCAGTAGTACTTCGGTATACGCCCATCTCCAGACCAAGCGGGACCCCGGGAGGTCACATATAGATTTTGCATAATTATAGTGATTCAAAGCGCACGCGAAATACGGCGGGCTCGAAAATCTTTATTAGTCCATTTGCACGTGACTCGCCTCGTAGGTTCGGATGTCGTTCCACGCTCCACGTGGCTGGGACTGAGGGACATACATACTGAAGAACAGACCACGCAAATGGTTGTGTGAACAGTTCTTTCTGTGACCATTTCCTGCGTATGATGGGAGTCTGTTCTGGTCCTCTCTCCCTGCGACTACTCTGTACCAATGCATGATGAATGAGACCGACACAGCGCGATCAATATGCTTTTAGCTACACACAGATGGCTTTCTTTCTTTCTTTCTTTCTTTCTTTCTTTCTTTTTTTTTTTTTTTTGGTGACGGGGTTAGGCTGATGGTGTCCGCTGGAGAATGGGCGCAGGCAGAGGTGGTGTGGGGTGCTTTATCACACGCATACCTGTCTTAATACTCCTTTCTTTCTTGTCTTCAAACACAGTCGTGTACTTACACGAGAGAAAGCTCTATAATTCGCGGAGCAAGTGCAGTGAAGAAAAGAATAAAGAAAAGAAATACTTTGCTATGGCTGTGATTTATAATCTGTTTAAGCGAATTATCGGAAACATACCATTAAAGCGTACCTGTGGGCGAAATGCTTCTGCCCTACTTCTGCGAGACCCTAGTCAGAGCATCTCGCGTGCAGGCAACGTGCGTCAGGACCTGTCGCGGTTTTTCTCTGTCGTGTCTAGGGGTATGGCGCTTTATGTGTTTTACTACTCTGCTCGTTCGACTCGAGTTATCACAACATAAAAATGTGTCAAGAAGGGGGAAACTAACACTGCAATCACTACCTAATTTCCTCAATTTCTAACCGGCTCAAGCCCCCACCCCCTTGCTTGTCACGCGCACAACTTAACAAAAGCAGGCAACGATAATACACTACTCTATTTATTTACAGTTACTCCAGAATATTTCACTACACAATGAATGATGCTCCACTATACATCTACTGGTATACGTAGAACAATCACTCGCACTCTCATACGTTCATCCCAGCGCTATCCGTATCTACA
>SMGT01009054.1:504960-558024 GCA_004794575.1 Lanistes nyassanus | reverse complement strand
AACGCCAAAAATTGTTCAGTTAAAATTAACATAAAAACTTCATCGTTGACGGTTGGTGTAGTCAAGTATTTTATTCTTCCACCCTTGGCCCTCGGGAGTGGCTGGGGGGGGGGGAGTTCTTTAACAATGAAACATTCGATTCCGCCCCATCTGACGCGAGTCGACTTGGTCGGGTGAATGCAGTTGAGAAGAACTAATTCAACATCGGCATCAACGATCTCTTCTGACTGCATCAACACATTAAATTCTCCTTCCTACTCCAAAGCACAACGAACAAGAGTGTGCCCAACTCTGTGATCCAATTTGACAACATTAAATAACAGCCTTATTGCAAATTTTGAACTCATTCCTACTACCGACTTTATCTGAATAATTTCAACCTCACAAAGCTCACACAAGTCCACGTGAGATCAGCCTAACAAAGCATTTGCAAGAAATCGCAAACCCCATTTGCACACAAGAGCGAGTAACATGAGAAAACGTTTATCCAGTTGCCCATTAATTCGCCACCTCCTGGTAGTTTCCGATCACCAGCTTGCAGCCTACTCCTGAATGATTCCTCTGCAAACAACACAACCAAGGCTGACGGCCAGAGAGGGATATATGTAATCAAGAATTAATGAGTTTTATGGCCAAGCTGCTTTGGGTAGACAGGGACTTGGTGTGTTAAGCTGTGATTCCACAAAACCGGGAAGGTCAGAGGAGTAGCTGAGCTTCCCTTCTTTTCCTCCTGCCCCTCCTGTCTCTATTAGCAACCAGAACAGCCAATCATAATCAGAAAGCCTAAGGTTGCACAGCTGTCTTGTCACACACACACAAAAAACATTTTTATCTAATCATCATGTACTTGGACTTCCAGCACCTATTCCACACCATTATTAAAATATTGCTAATAATGGCAGACTCATTTTGTATTCAAGTAGCTGCTAAACAATCCAAAACATGCACTTGCTTTTACTTTCATTCTTGTTACCAGAGAAAAGTGTTTCTAATCAAAGAGTATGGTAAAGCGCTGAAGTTTAATAGACTGGGTTGCCTGAGAATTCATGTATGCCCTTCCCATCATGATTGTAAGGGCTATTCATCCTTTTTATTTTCTTTTTTCCCATATCTCTCTGTGCATGCACACTTGCATGTGCATGTGCATGTGATTGTGTATGTGATGGTGTATGTGATGTGTGTGTATGTGCATGCTTGTGTATATGTCCATGGATGTATATGGATACCTCTCTTTAACTGGTTGGTAAGCCCAGCTCACTCAGTCTGCCTGTAGGTTGTTGAATAAAATATCATTTATAAGAACAACAGTGATGCCTGGGATTCCCAATTTATGCAAAAGTGTTTTTTACCTACAAAATTGGTAAAGTCATGCAAATGTTTGGAACATGTGCATGCCATCCATGCACGTATTCCCCCACCCCCAACACTTCTCTGTACTTGGTGCTGCTTAGCAACAGAAGTTAGCAGAATGTAGCTTAGGTTATTTCTGTTGTGTGCATTCTTGCACCATAAGGCCCCATAGTCATTTACTTTGATAACCACTTAATACTTAACTACACACACATGATGCTTTCTGTGGAAAAAACCATTTGGGGTTAATCATCAACTTCCAAAAATTGAAAAAACACCCTCAGAACTTTAGACTTGGGGTTGATTGTCACTCTCAAATTGTAGAGCCATGGGGAATCCTGATGCTTGTCTATCCTGCAGGTAAGAAATATGAGAGACAGCCCTATGCAGCCTACAGTATAGTGCAGTCCAGCTAGCATCAGTCCTGACTGTCATGGTCCTGTTTGGTCTGATCTGGCTAAGATCAAGTTTTCTTGTCTCCTAAAACTTAGTTAAAGCAGACTGTGATATCAAGGAGTGATGAAGATGACATCATTACCTGTTACTCGCTGACACAGATCAGTCTCCTTTGTCATGTGTCTACCATCTTGCACAAAAATAATCCACATTTAAGGACTTTTATCAAATCTGTTGACACAAATTCTTCACCTGCTTACATGTCATAGGGGAAGAAAATTCATCCAGGTAACAGTTAGGCGGAAATTAAAGACACCTGTTTGCAAGTACACTTGTAGATGAAGACAGCATAAGTGCACATGCACATGAATGCCCTTGTGTACATATTCAACTGCACTCTTACTCCTCTCT
Source organism: Lanistes nyassanus (assembly GCA_004794575.1). Taxonomy (NCBI): domain Eukaryota; kingdom Metazoa; phylum Mollusca; class Gastropoda; order Architaenioglossa; family Ampullariidae; genus Lanistes; species Lanistes nyassanus. Next base: position 555,867 of record SMGT01009054.1, on the reverse strand, counting down.
CTCTTCTCTCTTCTCTCACACACACACACACAAACACAGAGTTACATGCAGCTTACAAAGGTGTTGTCAGAAATACCTGTAAAGAGTACAGCTTTTTTTTGTTGTTGTTGTTTGAAGGTGACTAAGGGTATACCAGACGTGAACTCTTCAACTATACCAAAAAAATAAGTACATTTCCCCCTGTTCCACACAGGGAAACCTTACTTCAATCTCGCCTACCTTGATGGTCTCAGGTACTGAGTAGCTCCCATGGTCAGCCTGGCCTGCTGACCTCTTGGCGTGCTTGGGACTAGGACAGCTTTGTTTGTTTGCCATTGTAAATCCACTCCTTCAGCGTTCCCATGCCAACACTAAACACTCTGTGCGCTCTTGCCTTCGGCACCAGATTGTAGGTTCTTTGGACGAGTTGACACGATGCATAACAGAATTCCAGGTTAAACCAGTAATGATCCTTAATTCACCTTCTTTCATATCCCCCTTTCACTTGTATTACCTCTGCGAGCAATCCATCGCAAGAGCTAGTGTCTTAGGACTTTGAACGTCAATAAATTCATTGTTATGCGGCTGTTATGCACATTTCTGGTTTCCCACAAAGTGTACTGTCTGGATTTTGAATCAGGGAAATAATGAACATACGAACCCCACCAAAGTATTTCCTATCGACTGAAAGGAAATATATTACAATGGACTAACAGTTTCTTGCAAAATAAAATGTCTAAATCAAAGACGATTTCTTTCTCCTTGTTTCGTTGTTTCAGAATTCCTCGTCTGCTTAAATAAGCATATTATTTCTCTTGGAAATCAACATCCGCAAAGCTTGCGTAGAATTTGCTGCTCTCGCAATAAACTACAGCGTTTACTGTCCGACCATTACAGTCTTCGATAAAAATCCTTCTTTGTGTCTTGAAACTCAAGCATGCGAGGATGCATGGCTGTCAAGCACCCTGTTCGTCAAGTATAGCCAGAGATTGCAATTTGCAGGCACGCACTCGGACAGACGACAGTCTCGGGCCACCGAGTTCAGCAAGTCAACAAACGAGAACTGATCAAACGAGACAGACGTGTTATCCGTGAAGTTTCCATGCGTGCAGCCGCACTTGCGAGTACTGGAAAATATGCGATGCACTTCCACCGTCCCACCTAACAACACAACAACAAAACTGGACCGGTAGTTTCCCTTTCAAAGAAATCGAACGGGTCAGGTCACGGTGGACGCCGAGCTCAGAGCTGCGTCGACTCGGTTGATCAACCCGCTCGCTGAAGCGATGACAACTCTCGCGCTCTAGGGGGAGGGGAGAGAACCACCCTGCGTGGTCTCTCGGTCAACTAAGTGTCCCCGGCGGCGCTGATGTCACACCTCCGTCAGCAAGCCGACAAGAGAAGCACTCCTTTCGCTTTCACCATCACTGTAGGGTACATCCGCAGGTCACTGGCTTGAAAACACCGTGTAGCAGCGGAACCACACCCCCTGACTCGCAGCACAGGTAATCCGAATCTGCCACCTAGATAGAAATCCCGTTTTGCCCCCCTTCCTCCACTCTGGCGCGTGGCCGCCTCACAATCGTAAACACACTGAACACTTCACACGCGCGCCCCCTCGAGCCGCTGCCGCTACTTGTGGCTCTGTTATGATGCACATGGTGATCCATGAGTCACTGGGTACAACATGTCATAAATTATGAAAATGAACTCAAGATTTATACTGCGCGTGCAAGCGAAGATGGCTTGCGCGCGTTGCGCGGCTAGTAGAATTTATTTCCCACTGCAGGTTGATAGTGCTGAGGGAGAAAGAATTTAATAGTGGGGTGTTGTTGGAGTGTGAGGAATACTCCCAGAGAGGTCAAACGCGGTGAGGTTTTTTTTTTGGGGGGGGGGAGAACAGTGCGAGAGTTGTGCAAAACAAAGCTATAAGTGTCAGATCTTTAGGCCTATAGATAAAATTTATATGCATGTTATAAGAAAATGTCACTGTTTCTTAATCGGCTCCACCTTAAATCTTCTCTGGTTTACCGTGCGCCTATGGGGTAGAGGATACAACAATGTTAATCTTAAATTATGTCCCACCTACACAGAAATAAAAATAAAGGACACAGTTATTCACAAACGTTGATATCTATAAACATTCATACTCCAATTAAAAAGTTTTATAAATGTACTCGAGGATTTGTATCTTGTAAACAAAGCATCTTTAAGTGAGCGCCGTGCAGAACCCAATCTGCCCCAAGCTGCCCTCCACCTCCAACCCTTGCATCTGTCAACATACATCCAAGCGCGATCAAGAAGCGGCTGGTTAGCGGTAGATGTTCCTTCATCAGAACGGGACTCTGCTGAAACCTATAGCGATCGAGAAACCCCGGGAACTCTTTCGCGAAATTCATGCAAAGTCGGTACGTACAAGCCTGTGCTCATACACGTACTCAACCTAACAGCTTTGTTTTGCCCAGCCGATCTTCCAATCAACAGTCAACTCCAAAATCAGGAACGAACATGTTCGTCTCAATTTCGCTTTCGCACAACGGGTCTGTCAGAACTTGCAACCTTTAACCCTGGACTTTGTCCGTTTTCATTGGTCCATTGTGAATTCATTTTCAAGATGTAGCTTTTCATTGGCCCATTTTTGGTGGGCGTGTTGCTGGTAACCAAAACCGCGTCATCTCGCGCCAAATAGACCAACAGTCCTATCGTTCCCCCTGTAAGTATCGTTGGTTTTATTCATTTTTATCAATACGCACCAAGTTAAGGCTCTAAGTATAAGCAGTTGAGTAGAAAAGATACAAATCTTTATGTTCAATTTGTTACTTTACCATTTATAACTGCGAGTGTTGCACTTCCGAAAAATATTTCAGCATTGGGTTCGTACTGTAATGACATCAGCATAGCCATTGCCCGATTATCGTGGGCCTATTTCGGTGGATATCAAGATGATATATTATCTGACTTCCAACATTTATGTTAGTTTATTTGAAAGTAATAGCTATCCGGGTTAAAATATAACAAGTGAGCAGTTTAATTTTTGCCGTCGGTGTGTTGTTTTACTACCTGAAGTCAAAATCCGATGCGGAAACTGGAATGCAAGGAGAGGCTGAGGGTCAGAGAAGATCGTATTTTAACATTACAGGGTCGAAAATAATAAAAGATACTCAAATTTCTGTTTATAAAGGTATGAAAAACTGTAAATCGTTTTACTGATACCTTCTATAATCATATCTTTTATAAATGATCGTAACTGAACTGGTCTTTTTGTGAAACATACACGATCACGACACGTCCCAAGTCGGGAAAGTGACCCAGAAAGCGAACCTGTGCCAACATGTTTCTTAAAGATTTTCTGAAAATGTAGTGAACCTAGAACATTTAGTCAAATCAGCTGTATAAAGGTGGAAATAAGTCTGTTACATTGTACTGTCTGCGTAAATTTCATGGTTTCCTGATCTCATACTCTGCGTCTCAACGGACCGTTAGATGTAGCGGGCTTTTCGTATACATGTTCGGGGCCACTTTCAGTGCGTCGCTATCACGCGCCAAATTCGAACGCGACAATCTCCAGACGATATTTGTCGCGAAGAGTGCATTCGTTGTTATACGCGCCCTACGAGAAGGTCGAAACGGAAGGGGCGTTGGAGTACTTTCAAAGCGGATTATTCCCGATGAGAGGTCATATTCAACAGGTATGTTATATCTGATGGGCGAATTGCTCTCCTTTTCTGTCGATTTATCTCCCAAATACTAGTAATAGAACAGTTTGTCAGGCAGTGTGCAGAGTTAGATCAGGGTTATGCGTTTCTAAGCAGGAGAAAGTGTTAAAAAAAAGTGTAGGTCACGTCGTTGATGCTGACTGAAATTAAAGTTAGAAGCTCGTTAAGGATATTATCTAGTTCGAATATGACTTTAAACAAGCTTGCCCGCTGAGTCATTGCCGAAGAAATGTTCCGCCGTTTAACAAAGCACTATAATCCGCCAAACGTGTTCTAACGGACCGCGAAAACTTTTGGCGGTAGATCGCAGCGTGTTATATCGGTGAAAGCGGGATAGGACAAACTTTACTCCACAGACCCTCTGTTCCTCCCTAAACTGATAGTGCCAGGAAGAACTCTTACTTGATATAAGCAATATACAAAATAGATCAGACGTGAAAAATTTTATATCCTATCGTGAAAATGTGTATTATGAGGCATTAACATTAGAGTGAAAGACTCGTAGCTGTAGGTAACTCGAACTTTTACCACGTCAAGGAATGAGTTAGGCCTGGAATGTAAAATAAAAACTGGCGCGCAGAACGCAAGTGTTAGAACTGTATTACATGTCAAACCAAACTGATTATGAATTGAGTTTATTTTGTGTCGCTACCTTTATGCTTGAAAAACAAAACCACAGTTTAGCTTGACCGAAAGAAAAACCCATCGTGAACTTATACCGGATGCAGCAACTTTCAGTCAACTGCCAGCTGTCAGTTTCTTGTTGCTTCATCCTGGAGACATTCTTACACAGTGCATGTGTTAGAACTCATTTATGAGCAGGTTTTATAAAAGCAGTTCCCAAGATTCCCAGTTCCTGATACCCGTTAATTTCCAAGAGAAAATTGATGACCGGTGAATGATTTTTGTATTAAAAAAGGGTTTTTGTGCAGGTATGGCTGATGTCAACTTTCACAGTCTAGGACCCACAGAACAAACCTTCAGCTATAAGAAAATTGCTGATGTACAGATTAGTTTGAAAAAGCGTGATGAAAACACGGTAAATACCCAAACTGTTTGGAAACATGATTTGAAGAATCGTTGTGCTGCTGGAACCAGCAGGCCTCGGACCAAGATTTGTCAGAAGGGCAAAGAGAACAGGATGAAACGTTCAGCTTCACTTATGTCTTCAAGTTCAAAAAACAGAAGACGCTCACAAAGAAGATGTGGGGGTCAGAATGGGGAAGTAGGAAGTTTACGTAGAAGTTTCTCAGACACTAATGGGTTGCCAGGCAAAATGCAATTTGCTGACATCTCTCATGCCCAAGAACAGATTGCCACAAGCAGAGACAGCATGAAGTGTAGTGGCACCACTACTCCTTCTAAAGAACTGGAGGAAGCGATGGAAGCCCCACCTTCTCCCACTGCCAATCTAAGGATGCTAATAAGTGCAATCAGTCCTGACATAAGGAAAATGGAAAGTGGTCAGAGAGTGCTAGGCCTAGCAGAGGACAATCAGGACATTTTGGAGGATGAGTCTAGCATGGAGGCAGCTGAGGTGGACACAGAATTCGTCTCCCCTCATGAACAATGCGACATAAGCAAGCATTGTACTGGCTCTAGAAAAGAGAAATCTCTTGGACTCCTATGTCAAAAGTGAGTCTATTTGGGGTTAATTTTCTTTAAATGATTACCAAACTTTAATGTTTAATAGAGCAGGTGACAGCATGGAATTGCAGTAAAGGCCATATGTAGAAATGGCTGACTAATGTGACCCAAAGTATTTATATGTTGGACTAGAAATGGTTTACATCTAGCATAGCAAATGCAGGAAGTATGCAGTTTCTGCTTGTAGAGTAATAAAACTAACTCATCATTAAAAGAAGAATAATATTGACAGTCAAAGATTTGAGAAAGTGACAAGTTATTGAGGTATACAGTTTACTGTTAGAAGACCTCCCCTTCTCTGGTTATAAGTAGTTTATTTTGGTTTACATTTTAAGCTTTATCTTGTTGAAGAATGTGCTTTCGGTGTTTCGTTGTATCTCCAACACCAGGGAATTTTTGGATTTGGCATTAGTCATTGATTCAAGAAAGATTGTATCAAGTAACTTACGAACTGTGTCTGGTGGAATAATGGGGTATACATTTTTCAGAGGGAAGTAATTGAGAAATCAGAATCTGAATTTAAAATAGATCATTAGATGCTGGTATTAAGCTATGCATAAGTTGTCATTAACGTGTGTGAAATGGATCATGAAGGATATGCATATACGTTACAAATATCTGGACAGATGAAAAATAACTAGAACTAAGTGTAAGTTATATTTTCAGGATATATTCAGTGATATAAATTTATAAAAAAAAACAATTTTAGGTAGACAGGTAAAATAGAGTTTTAGGAACAGGTGGTATGTTTAACAGTAAAATAAGCTGAAGGGATAGTGATAATGTTCAGAGCATGCAGGTCAGTATAACAGCTGATTTCCTCTTTCCTTTGAGGTTTAGGGATATTTTATTAACAGCATTTGCTAGCTTACTGAGATTCAAGTAGCTATTTAACTGGCTCTTGTATTAGGAACAAAGGAAAAGGTGGAATTAGCCAAGGATATCAGTTTATGCAGTAAGGCAGAGAACAGTCTTTTAAGTCAAACTAGGTTAAAATACAGTTGGATAATGCTGAGATTTTACCTATTTTCCTCCATGACCTAGATTCATACAAAAGTACCCACCATATCCATCGACTGATACAACAATTGAAATAGGGCTGGATGAAGTTGCAAAAGATTTGAGTAAGTGTTGTGGTTATGGCATTTCATATTGTAACCAGTGTTTGTGCAGAAGAGAGAGTGATGTATGCAGCTTTATACTTGCTTTTGTTCTCCATTGATTTATACTGTATGAGTGTATGTTACTTTTTTTTATAGGTTATGTTACCAGCAAGTGTTGTGACTTAAGCTTTTTTAAATACATTTAGTTTGTGCCTTACTATCTGATCCATTTCATGTTGCAACATTATTTCTGTTAATTGACTTCATTTGTTTAGAAATGTTATTTTTGCAGATGTTGAAAGAAGAAGAATATATGATATTGTGAATGTGTTGGAGAGTGTAGAAGTTGTGAGTCGGCTTGCAAAAAACAAATATACCTGGCATGGAAAAACCAATCTTGTACACACGCTTGCCAAGTTAAAGGTGAGCTTCTTTACCATCCCAATCCACCATTCATCAAGATTTCAAAGTGAATTTCCTGTAGCCCCCTTTCCTGCCCCTAAAATTTCACTTTAATGTTCGTTCCTTAATCTTTAAATGTATGATAAGTGATACAGATTTCCTAATTTAGATAGTAACCAATTGATCATTAAGGCTACATGAACAGTTTTGTTGACTACTTATTTATTGAGACATCTGACTACATGCTAATAATAACAGTAATTACTGATGATAATAAAAATATACTTTAAGTGATGTTTGATTTATACCTTTGTCTGTATCTAATGTTAGACATCCCTGTGCGTGTATTGGAACAGGTTTTAGCGATCAAAGAAGGCTTTGCAGAGCGTATTGAACGTATGAAAAACAAAGCACTTGATCAAGAAGTTGACTCAAAGGCAGGGTTTTCATTGCTATCTGCCAAAAGGATTCAGGAACCTGATGATGCATTGTTCCACAATTCTGAGGATAGTTTAGAAGACCTCAGACAAAGAGGTGAGCTAGTAAATACCTGTGGAGAAATCACAAACATTTTCTTTCAGTTGTTGTTCTTCCTCATACTGTATTGAAACTTTGTTAAAATGTAGGTTTTTTTCCCAAAAAATTACTGGTCCCATGCTTGAATCTGCACATTTTCTCCTGGAATTTTACATCTGCTTCATTCTGAGCTTTGAATAATCTGCAAATGCTTATCATTCTACTCAAAGAACTAAGTTTGTAGCAGCAGGAAAGACAGCTTGTGAACACAGCACTACACTTGTGTGGAGGGCAGCCTGGATATTTTAGCTGTTAGTGAACGAACTTAAAGCAAATTCTGTCTAATAACATACCAGGCAAATGCCTTAACTTGCCATTGGAACTATGATTTTTTTTCCTTGTAAATGATGTGTCTTGAAAGTGTTCCCAGGCATTATCACCTCATTTGCGGATGCATTGAGAAAAGATCCTTGCTTAGTTACTAGGTTCAGATGCTTTTGCTAATTATCCCTTTTTTTTTCTCCTCAGTTGAGATGAGGAAAGAGAAGTCCCTGGGAATAATGAGTCAAAAGTTCCTGATGCTGTTCTTGATATCGGAGGTAATGGTTGTTGTCATTTTATTACTGAGAAATTTCATTGTTAATGTTAGTGTTAAACACCAAGCTGGTTTTGTGCTATTACTGCATCTGTTTCTTTTGATTATGATCATGTTTGGTAGGTTGATAGCAGGTCTCTGCTACATTGTTTCCATTCTCGGGGCACACATACCTTCACCCAATTGTGCATGTCTACAGACATCTCTTAGTCTCACTCTTAACACTTCATTGGTGGGCTATGAATGGGACACTTTTCTCCTTTATCCTCCCTAAAGAAATACACATGCCAAAATCTGCCAATTCTGCAATGCTCTATTTATAGCCTGAATTGGTCCTTTCCTAAAAATCCCATGGTAATGCTTCACTTTTTTCTTAAATTTCCAGCAAAAGAAGATCAACCTTGATTTTTCTGCAAAGGTGCTCATTGGAGAAGCTGACCTTGATAAGCAGGAAAGTTCTAAATTTAAAAGTAAGTATCAAGTTGCGTACAGTGGGATTACTTGTGAATGGTGGATACTGCTTCCACTACTGATAATGGTTATTACTATAAATGGCATTAGTTTGGTTTCTGCCCACCCCCATGTAATTAACCCCAAGATCTTCTGAATGTATTCATGATCTGCCTGTGAAATTTGCATAACCCCGTTATGAAATTTGTGCTGTGATTTACAGCTAAAATACGACGCTTGTATGATATTGCCAACATTCTGACAAGCCTGAAGCTCATCAGAAAGGTGCATGTCATTGAAATACGAGGTCGCAAGCCAGCCTTTGAATATATAGGACCTGAGCTGGATAAACTGGAGGATGTTGGCAGTGAGTAATTTTCACACTGGCGATGGCATTTGTACTTATAGTTCTACCTTGCCTTTTTAACAAGGAATAGCATGGGAGCTTTGGAGCTACATTTCAAATAGAAGATACAAACACATCCTATCAGAAAAACATATTTTTATTAAAGCTACATGCCTTGGCATAATTTTTGTCCTGTTAGTATGACTGCTTCATTTTACAAATGTTGATAAAACAAGTGACAACAAGTTGACAAAATGGGACAGAATAGTCCTGACCTGAAGGTCTGCATAATTGTGCATCCTAAGATCTGTTATGATTTATGGTGCACAAGGTACAGATCTGTCGGTGATCATAACAAATATATTAATATTTAGCCGTGCGTTTATTTTTATGCATCATCACTTGGGTAGCATTTAAGGGGCAATAATCAACATATGTAGCTTTTAAATTTATGGGACAGGCACAGCTGGTGTATATTACTTATTAGCATTAGTAATTAACATATTAGTAATAAATGTATTATATACATGAAGATATTTTTGATGCAAACGGTTTTAATATATAATCTGTTGTGTTTGTTTTCAATGTTTTTTACTTATCCAGGTTCCGTCTTATCTGGATTATTTTCTTTTCTCCCTTCTCTTTTCGTAGCGTGTTCCAACGATGGGTGGCACAGGCCCACTTCAAGACATTCCATGCTGGACTGTGTCCGGAATGAAAATGGTAAGGGTACACAAATTACTGCAGGGGACAAAACCCTTTGTAATCAGTTTTAAAGAACAGAACTTTTTTAAAGAATTTTTGCATTCTAGTCAACCATGAATAATTCTGAGCCCATCAGCTATTTGTTTTCTCAAATTTGATCAGGTCTGATAATGTGAATCTGTGTAACTTGAAGTGATTAAACTTTTTACAGCTTCTCTCACCTCTCAACACTTTCTCTTTCACAGTTGCACGGCTGCTTCACAATACATTTCGACCTATACGGCCAGCATTACCAACAGGTATTAAACAAGATGTCTTCTGCTGTCAGAACATGGAGTGTGTGCTTAAAATATTACTAGAAATTGTTATCAGTGGGGTTGAAATCACTTAACTCGAAAGAACAAGTTGGATGCATGCAGACCATAACATTTTGAGAAGTAATGTCTTATGTGTCAGTTTTGTTACTTTTATCATCCTGATTAATGTCTGGGGGTGCATATATATGCAACGTTAAGAACTTTGTTTACTTTTACTGACTGAATTCTGCCTGGCTGCTGCAGGATTTGCACGGCATTCATCATTTGACCAGATATGTGAGGTAGCAGAGAAAGAGAGATCGCTCCTCTATGGTTGTGCCTCAGAACCTTCTAGTCCTGTTAAGAAGCTTGATTGTAAAGGTGAGATGTTGGAGGCTCTTGCAAAAAAGCTGCATGCAAAACTAACTGGTGTGTACAGGGTAGGGGGAGGCACCTTTGATTATCGTTCTTGAAGAATTGTACAACATGAAATAACAAATGTTCTTTTTGGTAACAGATGTGAAGGAACCCAAACCAGAGCTGAAGCGTTGTAGTACTGATCCTAAGACCAGAGTGGAGCTGGACAAGTCTAATTTGCCTTCTTTGCTCAAAAACAAGTCTGGTGACAGTGTAACACACAATCGGCTGACAGTGAAGAGAGATACGCTTATCATCAAGGCAAAGAGCTTCTCTGGACCACCAGGGGGTTGCAAGCAGACGAAAGCTGTTCCATTCACCTCAGACCAGATTAACGAAATCATCTGGTCAGTCAAGCACCCTGTGAAGACCAAGCAAGATGTGGCCACTCAATCCTCCCCTGAGAATGTGCAAGATGGTCTGCTGATCCTATCGCCTTCTCAGGGTCAGAAAATGGCCAGCATCAACGAGCACACACCTACAACTGGCAGGGTTGCTGTGTCCAGTGGCCAGAAGCACTGCTATGTGGAGGTGGAAGTTTCAGGGTGTCAGGAGAAGCGCATGAAGCTGGAGTTGACCACCCCTCCTTCCACTGGAGGTTCCAAGCCTTTCCTACGTGTGCAGCGCCCCGATGGTGGACCAAATGCGGAGAAACTGACAGCAAAACCCAAAGGGAAGAGTTCTTCTACAAGAGCACTCACTTTCCTTTCTGACGAGCCACATGAGAGTTTTCAACACTGTCATGAACCTGGGGTGCCAGTATGCCCTGCCAAACCAGTGCCCACACGGCCACCGCCAAATTTCCATCACATTACTGTGCAGCTTTCCAACACTCAGGCCGGCGTTGGTGGTGGTACAATCTATCATGTGCCTGTCGTGAATACTTTACAGAAAGATGGAAATAAAGCCACAAAAATTGTTCTCACAAACGGCAACTTTCCCACTGCCTGTCTTGCTAATGGAGCCTCACCACCAACATCACACAGTGGGAATTTTCCACAGGCCTTGCCTACAGCAGGCATGACATACATGTCACAGTGCCGGGTGCTGCCCTCATTCACTGCTTCATCATCTGGCGACAAATCTGTGCAGATTGTTTCCCGCAGCCCCTTGGTTTTGCCAGGAGTTTCCAGTCAGCCATTAAATGTCATGGTCCCAGTCACCTTCAGCCCTCCACTGACCCCTAGTGAGGATCACCCATGTTCCCCAGTCACATTCACGTTCCCTAACACCAGTTCTCCTCAGCAGTGCACCCCAGCCCCTCTGCAGTCACAGTCCACTGCTTTCCAGGTTGTACAGCACTCTGCTTCCTCCTCGCTCAAAATGCTGCCTGCATCTCCCTTGTCCTCCCAGGCAGCCCCTCGCATTCGGATTGTTGTTCCTGTCACAGATGCCTCATCTGCTACGGCTGCATTGGGAATCCCCTCTTCGTTTGTCTCTTGTGCCAACTCTGCCATTTTGCAGGCCAGAACAGCAGACAACTAAAAAAAAGTATCACCAGTTGAAACTTCGCTGGCTGTTTGCCTTTGAGAAATGAAATGCAGTTGATAATTCAGGTAAATCAAAGTTTAGCAACAAGTAAGATGATCTGGTTCGTGTTGTCAGCCTCAGCTGGGGGAGAGACTGTTACCTTTGCCCTCGGCAGGCCTTGCTCAGATTGTGTTCTCAAGGAGGAACATTTAGAAGACCAAAGTTCATGGTATCTCTCATAAACTCAGTTCCTGATTTTTTTTGTAGCCTCAGTCACAAAAGTGAGTCTGCAATATCCAGGTAGATGACACTTGTAAGAGCATATGTGTTTACACAAGTTTTGCTAGAGTGAACTGCTGCTTAGAAATGATAGCAAGTTATGTGCAAGTGTTTTACACCATTGGTAGTGCTTGAAAAGAAGTTTTTCAGTGTGTAGGGTGGCTGCTGATGTGTTGCATTCAAGAAGCATTCCTTTTAACAATTAGGTTTTTTTTTAAATCCTCTTCCACAAAGCTACCATAGTTGAGAGTATTGGTAGAAGTGCAAACTTGGTTTTGGCATTGTGTAAGGATTGTTTTATGTCCATTTCTAGTCAAGACAATTTTAATGAACCTCTTGCTAGTCTTGTCCTGGTAGCAGGCAAGCATCTGTTTGATTTCAGAAGTGCGAACTAAGTAAAGTGAAAATGTCTAGCAGGGTAGATTTTTTCTATTGTAGTTTGAACCATGACAGAATTAGCCTCTAAAGTAATAAAAAAGAATTTGACGATAGTACTAAGGAAGTTACACCGTAATACATTAATAGCATTTTATGGGTTTTGGGTATTTGAAAGCTCTGAGCTTAATACCTGTAAACTAGTGCATTTTCTCTGTGCTTCTCAAAATACTCAGTCCTACAATGAAGCAGTCTAAACTGGCTGGACCATTGATATCTAGTACATATTTATGTCTGCAAGTACATTTCTTTGGTACCGCACATGTACTTAACATAAAGGGTTCATGCCATCTTTGGTCATGCCACAAGTTTGCAGTAGCTGTGCTTTGTATTAATTGCTAGGTCTCAAAATAGTTATCTTTGTATAGGTACATGAAATGAGACCATGACTTGAATTTTTAAATTTTATCATAACACAATATGCTTAGCAGCCACGTTATGAATATGAGTCGGTTCTTTTGCATTTTAAAATGGTAACACTATGCAAAATTTAACCTCTGCTCACAGTGAGACACTCTCTTGAAGCTTCTCGTCCTTGATCCATATTCAGCTTTGGGTACCTATCTATTGAAAGGTCTGCCCGTTGCCAAAGCTAAAAAATTGCTCATCTGAATTGGATGTATGAGTTTCTGTAGGCTCAACCATTTTACCTGTGAAGACTGAATGTCCAGCTTTTGGACATTTACTGTCCACTGATTTAAAATGATTGAGCCACTGTGTTATACACACATTACTTTTAGGCTTAACAAAACACTAAGCTGCATTTCCAGCAGTGTCTTTGTGTGTCAGAATTGTAAAGAATAAGTCTTTATTTATGTCAAAATGATAATAAACCCAGATTTGAAGCTTGTACTACATCCACATAGTATAGGTTAGTACTGAAGGCTTCATTTGGCATAATTTTAATATATGATGCATATTTGGGAAGGCATGGCTGGTCATCGTTAGAAAATATACCAAAAACAAACCTGCAATATTATGAATATTTCATCATTTAATAATCTTCTAACGATATATACTTTGTTTTCTTTGGCTGGTTGTCAGTTTCAGGAATTACCCTAACTTTGTAAGAGTGTGACCGAGTACTAAATTTTTTTTTTTACTTGTACATGTTCGTGTGCAAAAACTCAAATGTGTATACAGGTATGGTTTAGAGCTGTAAGGTTTAGTGGGAATATGGCATTAAACAACCTTTAATCACGTTGCAGATGAGTACATAACTTGCTTCCATTCCTCGTTTACACACATTCTGTATTTTGGTGTATCTCCAAATATTATTCTGGGTTTATCTGATTCAGAGATAAAATGTGCCAGAATTCCAGAGCTGCTTCAGCCCAAAAATCCAATTTCAAAGTTTGGACTTCTTTTTAATTTGCTGTTTCAAAATTTGTATCTTGCCAAATTTGAAGTTTCTAAAGACAGTTTTAATGCACAATGATGGGTTAGTCCCAAGTCTGTGTGCGGTGACGGAATGTGATGCTGTTGGTTTCTGGACATCTGTTCAGTTTCACACCTGCTAACTGATTTCACTGAAGAAGTGTCATTCCACACGAGAAATTAAATTTTGCATGTTGATTTATCTACATGAAAACCAACAACATAAACTAGGAACTTTTGCATTTCATTTGATTTTAATCAGTGTATGTGTGTACGTCCGAGAGTGGTTGTGCGTGTTCATTCAGGAAATTTCAGCAAACATGCCAGTTATCTTTTTGTTTGTAACTTATGAGGAAGCTATATTTACCTCCTTTTACTAACTTAATCATATTTGTTTAAAGTAAAAGGGTTAAACCCCATCTTGTACAGTGTAGGCTCAGAGTGCAACTTAAGTGTTTAATCTATTTATTATACAATCTTTTACCAATGCATGCCTTTTTTCTTCCGTAACGAACTGCCTATGCAAAGTGGGATCAATCATGTTTTATGGCTAAAAATAGTGTTGCTGGTTGCCCTATTTCCCCACTCATCCAAGTGTTATTGTTTCTTACACCTGTTAATACTTCAAAGTTTTCCTATTTCCCTGGATAGTAATTAGTATGGTTACAAAAATAATTGTACATGTGTTGGGCATCTTACAAAAATTGTTCTTTGGTTCTGGTTTTTTTTAAAGAAGGGTGTAGAATGATTTGTTTACTCTAAATGAAAGTAAATTTAAGCACCTTTTAATTTTTTATTTTAAATTATTGATACATATACTTTATATTTACCTACAGTTATGGAAAGTAAATAATATAATACATTTTACCAATTTTTTAAAAAATATTTCTCCTTCCCATGTGCCACTATACCTTTTCACAATTATTTCAGTCTTCAAATCTTGAACTCAAAGTTAGCGTATGTTACGGGAGTTTAACAGTATGTTTGATACTGAACTGTTGTGTCAATGCCAGTTATTGCTTTGCAAATGTTTGTGGAAGAATTCTGATTCATCACTGTGGTGTGTTCTTTGTAATAAAAGGGGGATGGGCTATGCATAAGAAGTAGAATGGTTATCTTAATATTTAAACAGTGTGACAAGCATGTGGGTTACAGTAAGGTGTATAAAAGTGAGAATGTTATGCATCGCTGTTTCATTAAATTATTTTTGAAAACTGACACTTATGCCTGTGATCTGTTCTGTAAGAGTGGCTGACTGAGGAAGCCATAGGCTATGGTGGTACGTTCACTGGGGACGGCCACCAAAAATGTGAAATAGCTGCAACTTTTTGTACATCGACTAATAAAATATAAATGTCCAGTGTAGACCACTGCCTAACAAATCCCATAAAACCAACAACTGAGCTTATGGGGAAGATTCTGTAATGGAGAACATGCCCGGATTCTTTCATTCCTGATATATCAGCCCTCGTGTGAATGGTTGTAAACATTTAACAAGCACTTTTAGGAACGAGTGTTAAGAACTTATTTGGATAATGCCACCAACCTCTCCAACCTGTTAGGTGCATATGAGTGATAGGGAACCCCCCCGTAGACCTGTGTGCCAGTTGCTGGCACGGCATTTAACCCCCTCCCCTGCCAAATTATACTATTTATCTCTCCCCCCCCCCCCAATTCTCTATTTCAAAATTCTACGTACGCAATTTTATATGGTTTATTAAAAGCCGTTGGCCAAGTCATGGATGTTGATGATGTATGACTCCAGAACGAAAACGAAAGGCGGAGCAACTCTTGTCTGGGCGTCAAAAATTTCTCCAGTCGGAACTGATCTGTCGTCGGAAGAGTTGGTCGTTTTAAATCAGTAATTTCGGTAGCCCAAGAAAGGAACGTATAATGGACACCATGATATAACTGTATGTATGCTCTAAACTTTGTGGCGAGCAAAAAAAATATAAAGCTTACTACTTTAGCTGCAGCCTTTGCAGTATTACTAAAGATAATCGCTTCAGAAAGATCACACGGGTCCGATGTTCTCTAGAGAAATCCGGACTCAAATGTCACAAGTCCCCTGCATATTAAACGCTTTTAAAATCCAGAAAAATATTTCTTTAATACGGCTAATAGCAGAAATCTGACCCCTGCAAAACCATTTAACAGATCTGTGTTTTAAAGTAAGGGTTCACCCACAAGAACCCAGTTACTAATGAATCGTATATTTTACTTTTAAGCACCTAACATGCTGGTCATTCACCCTAAGAATCTTTTTTTGCGCAACTATCACGAAGGCTGATTCTGGTGCTCATTTATAATTCTTTCTTACAAAACATATTCACAATTTAGAATTATCTACACTCGATCCACATTTATTCTCTACGAAAGGCTGTAGCCCGAGGCCAGGAGTCTAAGCCTGTATAGTGGTTCCACCAAAACTGAATGGATAAAAAAAAAGCATTTTTCACCTACTTCCCGTGTAAGGTACCCTAAAAACAGAAACAACTTAAAGTATAGACTGAAACACGGATCTTTATATATATATATATGTGTGCACATATTTAAACGAGGGTAGTGATGTACGTGCTTATTATTTTTTATTCCGCCGGTATAGCGAACATTGCCTTTCGTGTGGCCTGGGTTTTGTCGGGAAACCAATACTTTCCCTGGGGCGAGCTGCAGGCAGGACACTGCTATCTCGATCTCTCCCCCACGTAAACGGTAAAGTTGCACGAACAGGGTAACAGCCCTTCCAACACTGTCATGACTGGCAGGGCTGATACGAACCATCATGTGACTTGTGACACAACTGTTTCACACTTGCATTGTTACTAAGTCCGTTACCTGCATCACCTTGCGTGGAACTCATGAACGCCGTGTGTCAAGGTTCGAGTCAGCGAATATAAGATTGCCCCCTTGAATGATTAACATCCTGTGTTTTCATGTCTTGAGCAAACCAGAAAGAAAAGTTGAAGCCGATTTTTTAAAAATCTCACTTGAGTAAATAAACCTCAAGTGCACTCGAACAGTCGAACTTGAGTGTATTCTCAAGATTACACTACGCCGCCTTGCGCAGCTCTAGCGAAATGAAAAACAAAAATGGCGTCCTGGCGGCGGAACGGAAAGCAGACGGCAATCTGACGCCATGTTGGGCAGATCGATAGCAGTCACAGAACGAGGCATGGGACTCGCCTGATGGCAAACACACTGCAAGATATCTGATGAGAGAATAGACTGGAAAACAGACGACACAAAAACATGAGGCATGAACCACCGAGCAGGATAGAGCTTACGTATTTCTTATTGAAGCCTCGGAGCAGACGACAGTTTATAGCTTACCAACGCAGCTGCGCCTAATGAACCAGGCTCTAGTCTGAGACTACACATCTGATTCTTTCTGTTCAGCTCCAGCGAGAATTCACAAGACATCGATGAGTGTTACTGTGTGACACCCAGAATAGTGCTTCGGCTAACGGTCCTGCTGCACGCTGAAACAGAACAGAAGGCCTGTTTATTGCGATCAGCCATGCAGAACTAGAGATGTTCCTAGGCTCTGGGAAATCAGCTGATTAGCGCATCAGCAGGAAAACTCGAATTGCGCAACAACAGAAGTGTGGTGATGTTTTGACATCGTTCAACTACTGAGCGCTAGCTTGATTCTGCGGTTTGCTGCTTTGCAAGTTTGCAGAATTTTTCTGGGTCTTCATGTGGGATCTAACAGATGCTTACAGCCGTTCCCCTCTGATCGCCTGTCTTTGACAGTCGGAGAGATAAGAATCAGGTAGGTACAAGCATCTTTCGCAATGTCACGCCCATACACGCACCTTGGTTAAATTAAGAAAATATTGGGAGAGAGCGCATGTGTTCTATATTTACGTGTTTATTTGAGAGTTGATGTTCAGTTTCCGGCCTTCTGTCTCTTGCCTTCCATCCGTCCGTCTGTCTGTCTGTCTTTCTGTCTGTCTGTCTGAATGACTGAATGTCCATCTTGTCTCCTCCTGTCCTTCAGTCACTGCCCAAAAACAAAATGCACGCAGAGAAAACGCGCATTGATGTTGGATGATTGCCAAGGTAAAGGCACGTGTGTAGATCATTTAAGAATCGGCACTGAGTCTGTACTGTTCTGTATAAAACGTAGGTGCGCCTTTTTTCAAATTTCCACATTGGCGGTGTTCATGTGTACTATGCAACGGGGACTGCGTCGTTCCAATAACTCGTCTTGATACTACAAAACTGCGATGTGGGTGTTGTAAAACTCATCGCTGTTAACCAAATAAATATTCTTGACTGGGGAACTTTTCAACTTTCGACGAAATCACATCAAGGTTTCAGAGCAGTGCATAGTCACGATGTTTACAACGTGTTTACAACAATAGTTGCCGATTGATATAAAGTGTACCTTTGCTTAATGGAAGGAAATTTCTTACCGTCGCTGTTTGATTACATAAAACTTATAAACCTTTGAATTACCTATAGCTGCTAGACACGAGCATGATTGCCTATCCTTTCCATAATTAAAATTTCCCGAAGTTTCAGGGAATAAACTGGCCTTACGGGTAATTTTTATAAATGAAAAAATTCGTACACAAGCTCATGTAACCTATGCCAGATATTTTGCTTTTAAATCCCAGAGTGTCTCCAAGCTCTGCTCTTTGACGTTACAAGAGGAGTTGCTCGCACACTCAAATGTGGAACCGCCTTTTAATGTTACTGGCAAGGTCGAAACTCTTACTTGGTCTTCTCACAGCTCCGTCCATAAAATGTAATATAGTTCCCGTATCCGGATTTCTACTGCTTAATAATTTAACCTGACAAATTCGATTAAACAAAGTTCATTTACTTGGTCCCATGGGTCTTGCAGGTTTAGGTTTATTCGATTAACAATATGTTGTGATGTTACCTTGCTGCAGACCCGACAACTCCACAGTTCTCTCCCCCCCTCTCTCTCTCTCTCTCTTTGCTTCGCTCCTTCCCTGTCCAACACTTTCCTCACCTTAGACGAAGAGGTGGAGGGATGTATACAATATTTAGATGGATGGTGAAAAATGATGGATAGATGGATAAATGTAGGTTATGCAAATGATTTTCTTATACGGTTTCTTCAGCATTCATCCTCATTAATACTATTGTCGTATTGCTCTGTCGTGTGTCTAGGGGTACTACTTTTGATTTTGAATAGTCTGCTCGTTAACCAGAACTACGACAACATAAATACGTGCCAAGAAGGAAAAACTAACGATGTGATCGCTGCCTAATTTTTGTGTAAATCTCCAAAACGCTCGGGCTCATTCCCCCACCCCCTTACTTGCCACATGCACAACTCAATGAAAAGAGGGGAGCGATAAAATACTACTCTATTCTACAGTTAAATGAATAATGCTCTACTGCACAACTACCAACACAGATTATTGGAGAACCACTCTCCCTCTCATGCACTCATCACACCGACATACTACACGTATCTACACGCACACACTATTTACAGGATAATTTGTTAAACTACAATGCCGATAGTCCACATCGGTGAAACAAGAAACACCAGATTCTGTATCCCTCCTCCATACAACTATGGTTAATGCGACTACATTTAAAACGACGTCACACAGACGTCTTTACTTTCAGTACGACCGACCGATGGTCACCTTGGCTAAAAGTATTCTTACTGCACCTAACTGGGTCCCGACTGGACGAACCGACTAACCAACAGTTATGGTATATACTTTTGGAAGTTACTGAACGAGTTTACAACTGACTGTTCACAGTTGTTTCCTCACGACTATCTTTGAGTTACGGTCGTGTCAGCTAATTCTCCATATAGCTAATCTACACGGTATGTCACGGAAACGACCCCTGTCAGATGGGCCTCTAGGACGTCGGCCAAAAAGGAGTTCGAAAGGTGAGAAACCTGTGGTAGCATTAACCAATTCCCGACATGCAAACAGTAACGCTGGGAGGTATCGATGCCAAAGTTTGGGTTTTTGTTGTACCACTTTTCGAAGCATAAGTTTGAGTGTACCGTGAAATCGTTCGATGCAGCCGTTAGTTGGTGCATGGTAGATAGAAGAATGTAACCCTTTGATGGATAGAAGACGAAAGAGTTCAACCATGAAGTCTGAAGTGAATTGTGAACCTTGATCCTTTGGAAACCCAACTTTCCCTCACACGGTACGATTCCCGAATCATTCACGATTCTGGGCAGGACTACCGCAAATACCACATCTCTCAGCTACATGTCCCAGAAATGGTCCGATGACGTTTCTAAGTTCCTTTCTGACTGACAAGAGTCGCCCCTAGGTTGCTCCAGAGTTCCCTTCTAACGAGTCGGCGGCAGCAGCTGGCTCTCTGTGTCCACTTCGCGGATAACTGTCGTACTCGGCTACAGTAACCACCCATGAGACTTGGTGTACTCCGTAATTTGTGATGGGCAATCGGCTACCCTTATACCCATGACGCCGACTTGCCAGATAACCGCCGAAGTGTGGTCCACCGGTTTGGGGCAGTACGTGGTTCAGCTGGGGAGCGGATTACCCCCACCTCCTGTTCTGGGTGACGGGGTCAACCTAGGAGGGGGGCGGGTTACCCTCACCTCTCGCACGGCCACCTCATTCGCTTCTCTGGGCCCGACCCGTCTCAAAGGCAACAAAATTGGGCTTGCTTCCGATTGGCTGGAGCAACGAGACGCAAAAATCACAACAAATACAAAGTTGCCATTGTAATTGTAACCCTCTCTTGATATGGGTTTGTAGTCTGATCAGTAAGCTATTCCCATTCGTATTTTTATTTTGATTCGTGTTGATTTTATCCTCCTCCCTCCCCTCCCCCCTCTCGTCTTCTCTCTCAGTCCCTCTATCCCCTCTTTCTGTAATTTCTGTCTTTATTTCGTGTTTCACGTGCAGGTCAATTGCCCATCTTTTGTTCCTTCTCCTTTTATTCAATTTTGCAGAGAAATGAACACTGCGTAACGGCGAGAGCTGGCGATGCTGAATGGAAAGACCTATTGTCCTGTCGAACCATAAATAGGCCAGAGTCAGAAGCAGCAATAAGTGAGAAACGATTTGACAACCCCGAGCGTTTTGATCAGCTGCACCTACCCTTGGCGGTCAAACACCTGGAGTATTTACAGCCGTGTTTGTCTCGCTAGAGCTGATCGAAATCTCTTCACTCCCACTCCTTGACGACGATCAAGCAATCTTCGAATTCCTTAAAGAACAGAATCGTCTGGTCTAGACAGAAATTCTGAGGTCACGTGGCTTTCTCTTGAGGCCTGACGGGGACTCCATCTCTTCTTCTGGTTAGCCACTGGAGCAAGTCGCTGGAAGCTAAGCCAGACAGGTATACCTCAGATGAAAGAGAGGGAGAGAGACTTGGTCATTTGGTTGTTTTAATGTCGCGTCTGCAGCTATGTAGTGTAAGATACACCGTGCCGTGCCGAGCGGGGAAGAAAGTGAAGAGGAAACGATGCTGCTGGGGCTGAAAGAGTGGAAGGGGGGAAAGAGAAGCCAGGTTATCCGGGAAAAAACTCATGGCGGCCAGACTGCACACAGCTGCCACATCCAGGCCGAGACACAAGACCCTTACTGTGTCCTGATGACGCCCGAGACCTGCAGACTGTAATGTCATAGTTATGGCTACGTTGTGGGAGGTGATGAGACGGGTAGGGGCCGGGTTGTTTGTTCGGTTATCGGGGGAGATGTGGGAATGCTTGCTTAATGTTTTACACCGATAGTCAGGCTGCACCGTGGCAAGCGACTGACCGTATGTAAATGGGTGCCACGAACAGAGACAAAAACTGCTGGTGCCGGCGAAAGAATCTGAACCCGCGATCGATGTACGATTCTGTTTTAATTGCATCACAGACCATCCTAAAAGGGTGGGAAGAAGGATGGTTATACAAAGACGTCTAGTGATAGAGGATGTCTCTAGTGGTTTTAACAGATCATGTAATTGGCTTGACGTCTCGCATGCTCACTCTTCCCGACTTCGACACGTCCTTGAAACAGTTTCTCTTCTCTCTGGAAGAAGGGGATGAGCTGGGCGGTGGAGGGGTTTTAAGACGAACTGAGTGGACGTGTCTGACGCAGGCTGGCGTCCCCTCTCATGCGCGTGAGAGCTGTCTGGTAGTCTGAAAGACTCGGAACTAATGCCAAGCCAATCTCCCACGAATTGATTCTTCCGCACCTCCATTAGCCGGCCCTTGCATTATGAGAACGTCTTGTTGCTGTTTTTTTTTCCTTTGCGTGTTTGACGGGCTCCAGTACGTCTTTTATTTATTTTAAACATGAAGATTTGGATGCATACATCCAAGCTGTAGATTTTTGCTGGTTCCACATTACCTTAGCATGTTCTTTAAACACAAGGGGGGAAGATTCAATCGGAAGTGAAGCCGGAGGACAGGAGAGAGAAATGTTTTTAAACGAGTCCCATGAGCTCAAGCAAACTTGTACCAGTTTGTACTGAACAGTCAGTGTTCATTAACCAGTGAGTGATAAGGACTTGTTTGTGCCTCGTCCCTCCTGGTTTTAATTTGAAAACTCGTTTAAAAAGATAATGCATGGGGGCTAAATAAAGTCATTATGGTGGAGAGATTTTTACACACTAGCTACAGGGCGGTAGCTCTACACCAGAAACTATCTGTCACGACGGGCCCGCACCCTAACTAATTGGATTCGACCTCTCCAGAATTACAGAACAAACTTGTTTGGTGATCTCGTAAATATAAATTAATTGAGCAATCGTCACCAAAACCTTTACTGCTTCAGGTCAATGGTTTCTACGCAAAAGGGTGACGACGCTATGAAATAATGTGACTAACTAGAGAAATCTTCCGAGGGAAAAGATTCTCATACTCTGACGCTCGCTCCTTGTTCGAACAGCCCGAAAACCTTCGTTTGTCAGCGGTGTGTTGGAATGGCGGCCCAGACCTCCCTGATAGACTCTGTCAGGCTTCGCTTCTTGGCATGTAAACATTCGCCAAGGTGCATTGGGTAAGTGCAGCATCTTTCATTCAGTGTGTGTGTGCGTGCGTGTGTGTGTTCGTTAATGTTTGGGCTTGCATGGGTCAAAGAGACTACAGCAAGAGGACCCAGTCCATAATTATCTTTCCCTGGTTGGAAAGTTAAGGCCAGCGACCCCAGCTGACCTCAGTGCCACGCCCACTCTGACCTACTATCTGGGCGGCCAACTGTCATTTCTAAGATTACAGTCGGTGGATCAACTAATTCCTCTCCGTTTCTGTGTGGTGGATGAGTGAGCGAGGGAGTGAATGATGGGGGATTATGACGGTTCGATTGTCAAGCTAAACGTATCAAAAATACTTTCTAAACTAATAATGCTAGGTCACACCATTAACAGAAACAAAAGCCAAAACAAGTTTAGCATTGCGAACAAGGTGCCTTTAAGTATCGCATTATCAGTAAACCGGAAGATACACTACAGTTAAATTAATAAAAATGTTGCCAAACATTTCAGTGGACCTAACACTTCTTGTCTTCCAGTAGAAAGCGTAAAGATGTTAATATACGCTGTCAGTCTCTCTCTCTCTCTCTCCAAATAAAGAAGCTTTACAACATTTTTGGCCTCTTTGAGGAGATTGCAAAGTTGTGCTGAAATGCATTAGCTGTGTGCAGCAATCGCTCAGTTTTGTTGTTTTTTTTTTGTTGTTTAATATTTTCTGTGGAGGACACAAAAGCGAGGCGTTGAAAGATAAGGCCAGTTCCTTGTACATCAACTAACCGTTTTAGAGCAAGCAGCATTTTTTTAGAGGTACCATCCAGTGCTCCTATTGAACTGAAATAGATACACTGTTTCTCTGACACTTGTAAATAATCCACTGGAAAGATGTCATCTGGGCTTGCATTCTGATAAGAGTGAAGCTGCAGTTTCAAGAAAAAACTTTTAGAGAAAGAATGATATGGCTTCGCCACTTTCTGCACCCCATTATGCTAGGGTTTTGTCTGTCTTACGTACACCTGAGCTGACGCACGCACACAAACGGGCGCTCACACACACATACTCATTCACCTACTCTATTGCCTTTCTGTCCTCACTTTTCACCACCTTCACTCACCTATTTCTCTCCCATTCAATATAATAGCTAAAAGGTTTACATTTTTTCAGTAGCAAATGCTTCCTTAGTTCGTAAGTATAGATGCACAATCAAAGGTAGTAACGTACAACGTACAAAGATCGTGTAAATCGGTATTTTAGCAGATGGCCTATATTTATTTCTTCTGCTGGGCCCTGTCCCAGTATTTCCCGTTTGTGTTCTGGGAGCTATCGATCTTTGCATGAATATTATAGCGGTTCCAAGCTTCTTTAGGCATATTATAGGTGCTAGAAAAAGAGGTATTACCTCGGAGATAAAATCCTGACCAATGTCGGGAAATGGGATGTAAAAGCACACCAACATTTTATTAAAATGTGCAATCTTGTGCCAGCCTCTATCCGTAGTATGAGCCCTGCTTCCTGGGCAGCTACCAGCAGCTTTCTTACATTTTGAAACCAGATGTGCAGCTCCCAAATTTCAAATCCACATTCAGCGAACTAAAAAAGGAAAATCACTAGCAATCGTCTTCAGATAGCAGCCCCAAGGACAAATGATTCGGTGTACTAGCCCCTTGCCAATCTGCTCCGCTTTAAAAAGAAACCAAAATTACCATCTGAGATGGTGAGACGTGGAGATTCGCCACCCACATCCCGACCAAAAAAAAAAAACAGAGCAAAAAAAAAGTGTCATAAATGTGTAAACACAAGGATGTTTTAATTCCCTGTGTCGAAAACACACGTACAAACCAAACGGGGAGTATAATTTAGTCGATAACATATATATGTTGACGAAAGCGATGTTATCGAAAGCTGATGAATTGTTGTAATTGTTTTGGTTTGAGTTGGTTTACTTGGATTTGGTTAATTGATACTGGTTTGGTTTGATTTGTGTCGGTTGATTGGGATTTCGTCAGATGTTTGTTTTTAATAAAACGAAGGACCCAACGATAAATGGATTCCTTTAAGACACTATCGCAGGGTTTTATTGCGTTGTAAAAAAGGGATAACCAAAACCAACATAAATAAACGATCTCCCAGCCCAGGGGCTGGGGAGAGCACATACAGAATTTAAAAAGCAACTGACCATGGCAACGAACTCTTCGCTTACATGGAACCTCGAATGTCCTTAAACGCGGATTAGCAACAAGATGCACTAATAAACATAAAACAACTCCTTGTCCATGTACTTGTCTGCAGTTATGTTTTATGGAAATAATCTTATGGGAAGGATAGCATCGATTTCTATCCAAATATCCTCTCTAAGCCATTTCAAGCCATATCATCCGTATCGATCGGAAAGTTTTGTGCCGGTGTCTCGAGCTCGTTCTCTTCCTGTAATCAGGAGCCTTTTGTCCGACTAACCCTAGAGTAAATTCAACTCTCGAGTTTTATTTCTTGCACTGATCCCACCTTCTGGACGTATGGGAAGTCACCACGCAGGAAAGGAATTACCAGGAATAAGAAACTGTTTTCTATCCACAGTCAGGGCGAGTTTTTTAGGGCTTGTGGCAGAGAAGTACGACCTGTTTGTAACCACGTTCAAGATCAATTTTTTAAAATTGTATTAAGATACCAGTCGTGTGTATCACGTGACTGCGCACAACCTCTATCATGAACACGACTGATCCAGAAGTTTAAGCCTAGAGACGTTTGGTGTTCCGGGTGCTGCCAACGGGTCTAATATCACTGTAATTAGTTGAGCCACAAACGCAGAGACATACAGATGCTGGTGCAACAGAAGCTCAAAGGAGAAATCTCTAGCACCAAAAAAAACCAGTGCCTGAATTGTTTCTAGTCCCACCTAACAGACTAACAATGAGTTAGGTTCAACGGAAGAATCCTTTGTTCTATTTAAGGCTGAAGGCTCTTTCAAGTTTTCAAAATAACGCATTGTACTGTTTATCGTACAATTAAACGCCACAGCAGTTATTGATTTATCCACACACAAAAATACAATGTGCCCTCTTTGAGTAAGGGGAAAAGGGTAGGGGAGGGGGTTGAGACTAAGAGATGGCTCTGGATCCAGAGTAAATGATAAAAAGATCAAGGATACAAACTCTGTGTCTTTGGAAGAGAACACGCTAACACGTCCAGAAAAGGCGATTGCACTGGGCATCTCCTACAGCTGTCGCGCCACTGTCGCTGTCCAGGGTAGGTGTCGGGGTAGCTAGCGTGGTGCTAGTTCTCTCGGCGTGGTCGCTGCTGACGGCATCGACCAGCATTCACCTGGCAGACTGTCCGCCCACCCGATCCAAGCCCGCATCTCCTGTCAGCTTTGCTGGAGGGGACACTTCAGGCGAACAGGCTGGGTGCGCTGGTTGCAGTGCGGACAGCTGTCCTTGGCAGTACGTGGTGTCCGACGTGGCCAATCGACTTCATCTGCTGGAAATGGCGTTCAAAGAACAGGTGATGGAGTTATAGGTATCGAGTATTTTGGTGCGTTTGTGATGTCCACGTCTGTACATGTAAACAAAAAATCCATTGCTTCTCTCTAGACAAGCCACTGACATCAAAGATAAAAAAATAACATTAAGTTTGTGTTTGGATTGATGGAAGGATGAATAAAACAAACCG
The DNA here is from genome assembly GCA_004794575.1 of Lanistes nyassanus. NCBI lineage: Eukaryota > Metazoa > Mollusca > Gastropoda > Architaenioglossa > Ampullariidae > Lanistes > Lanistes nyassanus. The sequence goes on along the minus strand of SMGT01009054.1, from coordinate 529,525 downwards.
ACCTGCGTCTTCTGTTTTTTCCCCCAAGTAATAATCAAAGGTGATTGTTAATTGAGCAGCACTTTATCCTTGATCAGATAGCATTTTAAATTCCTGTGCCTAGCAGGTAAAAGGTCAAACTACACTTCATACCTTTCAGCGAATCAGTTAGGTATTTCACTCAGACTTTCACAAGTACTTTCCCTGGTAATTTGCCTCTCAAAGACCTCGTGACGTCATACAGTGTGATGTTCGTGTGCCGAAGGTGGTGGCGCGCGAGGTGATAGCACAGGAAGTCAGCAACCAGACCAGTTCCAACTCGGCGATCGAACAGAAGATGACGGTCTTCCTGCAGCGCCTGGACCGGGTGGAGAACATGATCAGAGTTCTGGAGACCCGACAGCAGGAGCTGGCCGCCCGGCTGTACTCTGACGGTGAGTAACGGCGGCGTATGTAACCTGTCTTGTGGCTGGTCCCACGTGCGCAAAAAATCTCGAGATACTTCAGTGTGGAGAAAAAGACCCGTTCCTAGCTAAACAGGGGTGAAGCTCCTTAACATCTCCCCACACAAGAAAGTCCACATACGACCCCGTCCACCCTTCAGCTGGAAACGACCCCACACATACGAAGACGTTGAGAGGGCGGATTATCGTGGAATAAACGACAGTCTAGATTTCCCAGTCTAATGTAAATAAGAAATTTGTACTTTGACAGGTTTTTTTCTTATTTGAAGTCGCTTGGCACTAAGGCTTGATGCTGGACTGAGCTCCAAAGGCTTCTCCTTTATTTGCGCGACTAAATAATAATAATAATAATAATAATAATAATAATAATAAATGTAGATTTTTAACACGCGAGAACACATTTCATGCACACTTCGCGCGGACGAAGCACACAGACAGTTTAATGAAAAACAACGAACACACACACACAGAGGGAGAGATGAACGCAACACTGACCAGCAGGTTAGGATACAGATCCTCCGTCATTCACAGGTGAGTAGAAAAGTATCATAAGAGAGGATGAACAGAGAAAGTGGCAATCTGAGGCAGGACTTTGAAGATACACTTAGGCCCTACATTTCTCATTGAAGGCAACCTGAGTACCACAGATCATAGCTGCTCGAAGCAGCTGACTGGAGGCACTTGCAAAGCAGCATGGAATGTTGGCGTTGCTCGGGAATGTGTTGCTGCCAAATAACATCGTGGCGTCTCCGCTTCTGGAAAATCTCTTCGAGCAGCAATGTTCGCAGATCGCCACTGTTGCTATAATTTTGATGCATGTCGCGCGGACGGAGGCCAATGCACCCGGTTAGCTAAGTATGAGTCTCACTGTCGTCCTTTCGTCATGTCTTTCACCAGAGTTCATCGGCTTCCTCATCATCCTGGCCATCATGGTGGAGGTCCTGCTGCGGATGCGGCCGAAAGTAGGGGAGATCAATCCCTGGGCACTGCGAGAGCGCATGCGCCTGTCAGCCGGGGCGACACCCTCCAGGGGCGCGTCCGAGACCTCGCCCTCGACCTTGAGCAGCACCTCGACGGTGACGACGACCAGCGCACAGCCCAGGCCAGCGGCGGAAGTGACCCGGCCGGAAGGTCACGAGAGCAGTAATGGAGGAGGGCCCCAGGTGGCAAAGCCACTGAGTGTCAGTTTGTGCTCCCAGCCATCAGGCCGCTTTCAAGTCCTTTGTTTGCCTGCATGCACTCGTCTCTGCATGTCTTCTTCTTTCCTGCTGATTCCGTTTTGCCATGGTGTTGTCTAGTGGCTGTATCAGTGACCACACGCCCCTCATTTCACTCGTCAGCTGTTCCCCGTACGGCGCAGGCTTGTGACTTGAGCAGAAATAACTAGCGACCCATGTTGCGTAATTAGAATCTAAGACATTTTTTAAAGATGGGTTGCATCATAAAGCATTCGTATCTGCTGTTTCCGACCATAAAACAGGTCGCAGAGCGCATCCACCTCTTTGGATGTCCATGTTTCCCCCTGCTGATTGTATGTTGGGCGTTTGGAGTGCAGATACAATACCCCACGGCAATCCAACCCACAACTTGATTTTAAACAGCCACAGACAAATGTGGTGTTTTTGTTGCGAAGGCAGCCATGCTTCCCTCTGCACCCGGTAACCCTACTACCTCAGCATCCTCCCACCCTACCTGTTTTGTCTGTTTCGTAATTGATGAGCAACTATTCTATCTACAGTTGGATCTGGGTTGGCTATACCTCCAGCCATGTGAATAATCGACATTACTGGGAAAACGCTAGGTTACCTCCGCTAAACGGGTAGTGTATTGCCGTAGCCAGCACTTTCAGATGGCAAGAACTCTTTTGCCTTTGGAGCGAAGTGAACACTGAACAGTTAAAAATCTGGTAGGAAACCCATGTTATAAGAAGCTAGGCTCATACTTTTTGACAAAGTCCAAACACGACGGACAGAGCATTCGGTAAAGAACTGTAGTCTGAACACCTGCAATCAAACGAACAAAATGTGGTCTAAAGTACACCAGATGTTCTGCGTATACGTTTAACAGCCTCAATAAGGAGGCGTTCTAGCGAAGGTCTTCCGATCAAATTAGAGAAAAGTTTTGTTCTCGAATGTCACGCTAGTTTTTAAACCATTGTTTCAGAACGGAGTGTCCTTCTCGCCTAAGCATGGTCTGTTCCTTCGTCCTGAGCTGTGCGTGGTTGCCTTCCGAAAGGACCACCCGATGCTGACGTCATTCGTTGACACGACGCTGCGCCACCTGGATGATGTCAAGGTGTCAGTCAGGCCCTACTACCTGGTGGAGAATCACGAGCACCTGCGTCATTCCCCGCGCACGCGCCTGTACCTGGTCATCTTTGAGATGGAGGAGCGAGTGGCCAGCGGTCCCAGAGGCCAGGACTCCGACCTCATCACCTCCACAGTCAGATACCTCAAGTCCTTTGGAGGTACACCCAGAGCGTTAAAGGACTACCCGAGTGCAAAATATTTTCAAATGAATAGTTTCGTTCGTTACAATAACTGAACAGATATTAAGGTGGGTCACTGCAGCACGACGAAGATAAATGCGCCTTTGTGCAAATGGCAGGTCTTCGATTATACTTTCAACATTTATTTTTTTTTAATGAATCTCTGGAAATAAAGTTTATACCATGTCACAAAGTAAGAAACCAGTAACAGGTGTGTCGTGGTAAGACAGTTATTTTCTAGTGTTTGCCTTGCAGCCCAGTTAGAGTCCATCTTGTGTTGGTTTTTTTTTCGTTTTTCAGCCAGCATCATCCTCGTCGTTACCAACGATGAGGGCTCGAAAAAACTGACCGCTCATGCTCTGTACAACACCCACCTCCGCCTGCTACAGTCGCACGAGGCATTCCAGGACCTAACCTCCACGGGGCGCGTTTTCTCCACCTGGCGGGAGCTCACCTCACACCAGCTTAGCCACATGCGCAAAATCGTCAAGACAGCTCTCAGCGTGAGAATGAGTTTAAGATAAAGATCGGGTACATTTTTGGAAACTTGGCAAGCTGACACTGTGGTAGATGTGAGATGAAGAGAATACTGACGTATTGTCCAGAAAAAAGACGTCATTGCCGCAGATGTCAGGACACTTCCGCAGATGTCAGGACACTTCCGCAGGCGTCAACATCAAGACACCATGGGTTTGGACGTCAAGAGCATGACAGTGGGTCAGATGGCGCGATACTCCGTACCTGTTTTTGAGATTTAGTAATCCCGTCAGTGGGCATGACGTTACTGAAATGCACGCACCTTGCGCTGGCTGTTAGGTTTGTGAGGGAAACTGTACACTCCATTCAGGGACACTCGAAACGTATCTGTACTGAAATAGCTTCACACGCACTGGTCTGCATGTTCAAGCTGGCCACCACGGCTAAGCTAGCAGCTGCCACCAGGGGTGCATTTGTATGTTGGTAGGACGCTTTGAATTGTGCCTGATGGGAGTTTAAAAAAAAACACCCACACACGAGCGTCACACTTCGTTGTACACTTGGCTGGACAGGACTGGCAAATGGTCTGAAGTATGATGCCAAGCATTCAAGTCCATCTTAAGCTGTGCATAGATCTGCGCCTACATGCTTGTAGCCCCTTCTAAGTGCATAACCACACTGCATTTTACCTCTGGCAAGTAAGATTATTCTCGGCAAGTAAGATAATTCTCGGACCAGTCGCCAATGGTTAGCATGGGAAAATGTACATTTTCAGAGCTGTTCTACTGTTACATGCAGAAATAGGGGAACTTCTGCTGGAATTTATGTACTCTTCCTTGATAACCAGTAGTCAACTAGGCTGACATGGCAAAAAGACTGGTTGGTCAGATACAGATGGTTCGATGATCTTTCTGACCAGCACCTCAAGATCCAACTCAAAACCTGGATGTTATTGCAAAATAGACAATAACCATTATAAGAAGAAATGACCAGACAGTGCCATGTAATTGTTTACATTTTGAAAACGAAAACAGTGATCACCAGTATGTGGCCACAATTTCACGAGTTATTTACAACAGCACCAGAACTAAATATCCATGTATATGTATTGTCATGGTGGATTCATGGCTCTTGGAATGAAATTTTTCCAGTAAGGGAAGATTTATCGGAGGGCGGTACTTGGGGTACATCACAAGTAAAATAAATGCAGATTTTGGTGGAAATGATAGAAAAGTAAACAATGCACACCTGTAATGGTTACAAAGTATATCTCAAAAGGTGTTATTTTCATTCACTGTCCAATCTTCAAAAAATCTAAATTTGAATTGTCCAAAATGACTTCCCTTTCACTTAAGTCTCTTACAAGCATTAATCTATATTTTGATCATGGAGGGGCTCAATGTCCCATTTTGATTGACAAAAATGTCCAGGGAATGATGTCAAATGTCACATGAAGTGTTAACACTCAAAACGTTACAAACCCTTTGTCGAATGCTTGGTTAGTTCCATGTTTGAGCCAACAGTTTTAACCAGTCAGATTTTTACCCAATTGAGAAGATGCTTGCTGTAAGCAAGCCCAGCTTTGGTGAATGTTTGCAGCTTTGTGCTGTCTTGTCTGTTTCGTGCAGCTGTATGTGAAATTATGTTAGTTTTTACTGAGACTGCTGGCTTGCTTGTTGCGTGTCAAGAAGTTGCAGTGTTGCTTCCAAGCTTAGTTGTTTGCCTTACAACAGAACGTGCCATAGAAATAATGCTAAGCTTTTTCATGCTGTTGGCTAGTTCATTCCAGCAGCACAAGAATGATTGTGTACTGTTCTTTGTTGTGGTGATATTTTTGTGTGGTATCCGTTTGGAAAATGTCACTTAAGCCTCTAACTGGCTTTTAAGCTTTAGCATGCTTCTTGTCCACATGCATACTTTACAAGATTTCAGTATGTCTGTTTATTACCTGCATCCTAATGTTGAGAAGATAAAGAGAAAGTAACATTTATGTAACGTTGTTGAAAGACTCAGTCGATGGTTGCTGTTTACTGTTGACATGAGATGTTTAAAGGTGATTAATGCAGGTGTACTTGACCAAAATGTACACTGAAATATAGTGAAAATATTTTTCCATTGGAGAAATAAATTTTCACTGGACACTGTTCTTTCATTTGTTGTGATTTAGTTTTACTTTGCGTATGATAACCTACTGCACATCCCTTCTTTCTGAATGCTTCCTATGTAATTGGAAAGTCCAAAAGATTACAGGCAGAAATATCTCAGTGTGATTTCTGAGGGATCAACAGACCATGCTAACAAGGTTTTAACAAATTTATAAGACCTTTATTTTGTCTCTCACCTGTCCCAAGACAGCAAAGGCCTAATTCATCCATTCATTCAAAGAAAAGAATTGGGGCTGGATTAATGAGCATTTGTATCTGCCCTTTCAGTCATAAGAGCGGTCGTAATCCCCATTCTGTGTACTTTACGTGCACCCTTACATATGAACAGAAGTTACAAGAACCCAGCCCCAGATGTTTATCTGAAGGAAGTACACTTGGTACACAGTATACACAATTTTTAAAGACACAAGATGACAAGAATATTTGCAATCCAAACCTTAAAAATCAAGCAACATTAATGCTGAATTTGTCTCAATTTGAGCTGTCATCCTGAAAATGGCAGAACATCAATAAACAACAAGAAAAAATACAATCCCCTGGACTTGTCACATTTCCAAGTATCTGTTTTTCATTAAAACTGTGCATTTACTTCACATATTTGCTGGTCAAGGCAAAAATTGTTCCCGTAAGCTTCATAAAGTGTTGAGGCTGTTTCCTCTGCACCCTCTCCTCCACACATAAAAGTGCTTTATAAATTTTTTTTGTCCAAGCATCTCTGTACAACAAATAAACTGAAAATCAGGATGGATGTACATGAGAATATGCTGCAGATATTTTTAGCATCATTTTTGTTCTTTTCATTTAAAATTTGTCTTCTAATTACCATGTTTTATTTCAGGTAATACATTAAAAAATTATTGCAGATAAAGATGTTGATTTGAGCACCATCATAAAATTATGCAGAATACCACTCCTCTCTCTCTCATACACACACACACACACACATGGGATTTGCACACAAACACCCAAACTGAAACAAAGCTATTCCTCGATATTTACATCTACCCTTATGGTGCCAGACTTCTGTTAAGTAAAATCAGTTTGCTGATTAAAACACAGAATGCATCTGACATATGCTGCAGGGTCTCACTAAGATGATACAAGGTCATTCAGCTCAGTGCCACAATTAATCTCATATATACCCACATGTTATATTTTTTCACAAGCAAAGGAGTTGTTTGCAAAATTACCAAAAATTAATAGAAAGACCCCAAAAAAGTGTTGTGGTTACGGATGTATGGCCGCAAAAACTAGGATGGACACTTAAAAAAAAACTCATGGTAAGAAAGGGAAGCTATCCATGAAGGCCTAGAGTAAAATCACGTCCCTTATGAACTCCACAAGAGCTCAGATATTAATGGAGTGCACGGACTTTTGTGTTTAAAAAGTTGATGTCAGCAAGAAAAAAAAAGAGTAGGTTGGGTTTCTATGACGACAACACCTGTTTCTGGCCTAATATTGAAAGCAAAATAAATATTGCCAGAATCCTTCTTCCTTCAACACAAACAACTAAGGTTGCAGTGTTCACAAAAAATATTTAGTGCAATTAAATGTTGTTTAAAGAATAGCCCACACAGACATAATGATACATATAGATGATTGGAATACGCATACAGCCTTGACATTAGCTGACTTTTTCACTTGCCATCCAGAAAGTTAAATATAACTTGCCCAACTTTCGCTTGTACTTGTCCAATAAAGACATTCAAATATTGATATTATGTGACAATATTTTCTTAATCAGACAAGTTGTTACAAATTTTTCTTTCACAACCACAAAGTCAGTAGTATTATCTGTATTTGTATTGTTAAGTTATCTAGAAACCATTAATCGCAAGCATGCATGCTGTGAAATTCATACATTTCACTCTAATATATGCTTGGGGAAACTGTTTCTCCTAGCTGGCAGCATGCAAACAAAAATTCCATCATCTGTCTGGAATACAAATGCAGTTGGTATGGGAATCATACTTCCTAGTTAACAGTACACAATCCAAACGCTTAGCATCAATTCCAGAATACAAGTATTATTGATATGACCAGGAATGTTCTGAGTAATAACTGTGAAAAACCTGATTATTACGAGCAACTTAAGATTAGCTGACAAATTTTAATTTTAATGTGTCATGACTTTGTAGTGAAGAAATGAATGTAAATTTGTACTGGGTAAAAAAGCACCCATAAATATGGTGACATTCTGATTGACTTTTAGAAAGAAAACAACGATAATGAGGACATTGATAGCTGGCTGATAATGACAATTCTTGTCCAGGGTCTCCATGGATTCTCAGGGCAGATTGGAGTTTTCTTTAAAATAAAGTAGAACTTTTATACTTGACTTCTCTGACCTGCTGTCAAAAACTATCTTTCATCAACTATTTGACTCTCATATTTCACCCCAATACTTAATTTCCTTTAAACTTTGAAGATGACCATTTTCCCAGTATCAATCAATCATTACAGATTTTTGAAAAATTGATGCTGTAAACTTTTATTCATGACCAATGTGTAGCGACAATAAGTTTGGTGCTGAATATAGAATGTAAGCATTATTTTATGTATTTTGGAAAAAATATTCATGAAAAGATGTCCAAGAAAAGACTAAACAGATTTAACAACATAAAATGTCAGGGTTGCTTCAATATCCCTGTTTGTGTAATTCCCACATCCTTTTGACAAAAAGAATCTAGTTTCTAGATGACTACATCTTTTCATGCAAATACTAGCTTCTACTTAAAATGGACAGTTGGAATACCGGATATCAACAAAGATGCAAGATGACAGATGTAGCAGAGAATAATACAGCTGTAGTACATGTACACAGCACACCCACTGTCTTAAACCAATGACAGACTTCATACACAAAAATCCAGGAGTTTGCAAGAAATTTTTCAGGACTATATTTTAAAATTCCAGGACAACTTAAACACTCATAATAATAATGATCATACTCTTACCATAAATAATAACAGTTTAAACTGATTTATTGTTGTGACATAATTAAATCTTTTCGATCATGCCTGCAATACCTCAATCATATAATTTGGCAGCAAAAAAATTTTCTCACCCTTGCTGTGGGCTTTGATAGGTCCTATGGCAGTTTACGCAGACAAAAGCATAACTAAGTTGAGGTCTATACAACTATTTGTAAGTGAAAATACTAAAATGCACTTTCATAAGATTTGATGCTTAATACAGCATAACCAAAATTGAAAGAAATTGTTAAGGCATGTCTAAAATACATGGTCTGCTCCTTTCTTGTCAATCATCACCTTTTCTTTAATTAGAGGTGTTAACCATCTGATAGTTATAAAAGCGGATTCTGTGCCTTAACTAGTCTTTCAAAATGTATGAAAGCATTCTATGTGCCTTAATTTATTTCAGCACGTCTGTATGATGTTTTCTTTTAGAAACTGCCATATAGTCTTCAAATTATATCTGATGGTGCTTGGACTTGCATAGGACCAACTTTTGAGTGCACTTTCTCTCCTGTTGCCAACGTCTAACGATTTTGTACAGGCAATATCATATTTTTTCATCTTTTAGAAACCATGATTTGTACATATCATCTTGCAACAAAAGGCATTAAACACACATTTTCCCTTTAGCATTTTTGCATGCAAAATGTTCGGAATTGAGGATCTATCTTTTGCAAGTGTTTCTTACGTGTTTGCTGGAAATGGTTCAGGGGAGTAACTCTAATGCAACAGAAAAGAGAATGGGCGATCGCAAATTTAGCCAAGAACACATTCAAGGGTTTTCTATGGAACGCTTCCAGGTTTTTTTATGGAAGTATGAAAAATACAATCTCTCTCAAAATTCAAGGAGGTTTCCAGGACTAAGTGTTCAATTTCTGATCTTCGAGGAGTTTCAAGGGCCCTGGAACACAACTAAATTTTCCAGTTTCCAGGACCTGTATGAACCCTGAATGAATACTCTTCTTTAAATATATCACATCCATGACCATTTTTCTCCCACTCTTTCAAAGCAGCATCCACACATTACCGAGTATTTGTATTACATGTACAGGAAGCAAGTAGAATAGCAGTCTTCCATTAAGCTATCAACACGTTACCCTAGCAACAGGAATGCTACACCGATATGTAACTGCCATCAACAAAGAGAATACTTCACTTATATACAGCACAGCAATTTAACAAGAAATCATTATCAATTTCTATAGGTTCCTCAATATCAAGATGGAATTAACTCAAGGGCGGGCATGCAAGGACAGCTTTATGCAGACTGGCAGCTTCTGGAGAAATCAGAGATGGGATCACGTATTTTGTTGTCCTGTGGCATTGCATGAAGTTACTGTGCGATCAGAAATTGTCAAGAAGAAAAATTATCGCTCCAACAGCCTCTTGATTGTCACAAATCTTGGCCAAGGGTTGTGAGACTTGCAAGACAAATTTTATGGGTGGCAAAACTATTAGAGAGACAAAATGGAATACTAACAATACAATTTTTTTTCAATCTGTACGGGGTCAGAATATTATTACGTTTTTTTCAGCCCTCATCAGAAAGAAAAAAATATTTTTTACCCAGTAAATGAAGATGCAGAGCCTGTTTGATGGTACTGCTCTTGTTTTAAAATTCAGATATAAAAGATTTTTTTAAAAATGCAATGACAGCATCAAACAAGAAAATATTTACACCTATCATCAGCAAGTGTTGAGTATATAAATATCAAAATTTGAAATTATCACTTTTAACAAATTTCAAAATCACTCTACAGACTCTCTAGTATTATGAGGTAAAATTTCAGAGTGATTGGTTCTTCTTTCTGACTGGTCCATCAGGGTATTTGGAACTGAAAGACCCAGATGATCAAGAAAAATTTAAGAGCATAAATGACTTGCACAAAGGCATCGAGCTGAATTTTAGGAGATTCTGTGTGTCGACGTGCATAACCGTAAGGACCTCAGTGCATTTGTACTGTAAGAACGCTGACTCGGATAACAAAGATGAGCACCTCAACGCAACTGTCAGGCACGTCTGCCTTTCTTCAGATATTGTATACGTACATTTACTCAGTTTGAAAATCTTGCTAGAGTGTCTGCCACTGAAAAAAAAATTCCACTACATGCTGTAAATTATTAATTTCCCCCCCCCCCCCAATCTCTGTTCCAATAAATTTTTCACACCATTACTTCACCCCTGTCAAACCCTTCATTTTGTGCCACACTATAGAACTTTGTCATGTTTTCAAAATCTTTATAACCTGCAAGTCATGACAAGTTTACGATGCTCACAAAATATGCAAGACTAAAGACAACACTTTCTGCTGTGACAGAAGTCCACAGGATATCCATGTCATTTTTATCGTGACCACTGTCAATCTTTTTTGTCTGCATCCCTAAAATCTGGCCGATCTCTCTGTCGGACGTCCTGACCTGCTGTGTCTGCATTATTCTCAAGAAGCTGGCTATCAGTCTCTGGTGCTGCCTTAGTGGTGGTGCGCTGTAAGCCATCTTCATGAGCTAGAGTTGACCCATACTTTGACCCTTTCTTAATCTCTGTCACAGCAATCATGAGTCGCATTCCAAAACAAACTGAAACACAGTAACAGAGTTACGTCAAGTTCGGTTTGTCACATGGTGAACAAGAAACCATGAAACCATGGGAGCTGCGAGATGGCATGCTCAAGAGGACTCATTAACCAACAAAGCTTTATTATACTTGCACAGAGACTTGAGGTAATTGAGCACACAAAAATACCTTCTGGGTGGAATGTCAGCAGAAGCCATGCTAAACTTTAACAGAATTTCTGTCTAATGCAGACTAATTTCATACCCAGCAGGGAGACTGAAAAGGCGACTAAAAGCAAGGAATCATGATGGTTCCACTAAATGAGATAGTAAAAACAAAATTTAAAAAAACCATAGAACAAGTCTTGATTACAAATATAAAACTTAAAGTAATTACCTGCACCAACAAAGGCAAGGAAAATAAGTTGCTGAGTGAGGGTTCCAGCCACAAACAGCTGCCCAATGTAGTAAAAGAGGGGCAGACAGGTCACCACAGCCCAAAAGATCCACATCACAAGGTCGTTAATTCGTCGAGGCACAATAGTTGGTTCTCCATCAAATTTGCCATTTTTCTTGAAATTGTCATAAAGATCATCCTGTGAACATAAGCACGGCAAGTTTCCTTGTTATCCAAACTCACGACATTACTGCAGCCAACATTTTTATGCAGCCTGCTTCAGTGTTTGTTTGTTCTGTTTGGATCATCTTTTAGTCAACAATCAACACAATCACGCTGTCATTCTTTCTCTTCACTGTAACGCCATAAACTCTTCCACACGTCACACAACACTTTATTTGGAATTCAACACACAGTGAGTAAGCAAATTCCATTGAAGGAAAAGACAATCCGATTAAGGCTCAATTCTACATGTTATTACATGAACCAAAGCACACCATGATTTTTCTGGTGTTTATGTTAAGTTTGCCTTGATATCCTTCTGGTCTCCTAATATAATTGGCTGGGAAACACTGCCAGCCAATCAAAGATGAGGTTCTACAGATGCTTTAGGTGCAACTTTTTCACAGGTGCGCACAAATTCTGGAAGACATTTTTTTTGCACAACAGGCATAAGATTTCCATATTTTGCTGAATGCTGACATTTTAGGGCTGCATTCAGAAACAAAATATGGAAAGTCAGAACAGTAGGCATGTCTGCCATTGTTTTGGAAAACTGTTCAAGCTGATTCTCAGGCTTTCTCTTCTAATCCTGCCCCCCCCCCCCATCCCCAACGCCTAGCAGTCTGTTATAACGTGCTTTTGACAGCATCAACTTATCAAGCTCCGCCCCAATTAAATTCTGAAATTACAATGGTCAATGTAGACATTATAAATCATGGCAAAATCCAACAATAATTCCATCCTTTTAAATGTAATCCTAGAATCTACGGAATTTACCTTTACTTAAAGAGAACACATACCTTCTTCTGAAACAGTGCTCTCAGCCATTCAGCACAAGCCTCGTCAGTGTCTATAGGAACCTCCTCAAAGGGGATTCGTCTGTAGATTAATTCAGTTTTAATTTGGTTTTTATCACTCTTTGCCCCCGTCCCCATCCTGCTTAGTACATACACTAGCAAGTTCACAAGTGCTTTTGAAAAAAAAAAAAAGAAAAACGAAAAGAAGTAGTGTTTGTTTGTCACCCTGGATGGGGAGAGACACCACCAATAAAGGTGCAAGTTTGTTTGTCACTCTGGATGGGGAGAGAGAACACCAATAAAAGTTCACTAAATCTTGAAATTTGTCACTAGTACGTGAAAAAGACAAAATGCTGCATAACAACAAAACCATGAATAACATTTTTTTAAATTTCAATTCTTTGATAGCCAGCAAAGTTTTAATGTGATTGGCCAACACTTACACACAGTCAAAATGCGCCATCATAGGTACCCCCTTGATAATATTCATCAGGGTTGGTTCTGGGCCACTGGCAGGAAAACCCACGGTACAGTTGTACAGGGCAGGCACTAGATCAGTACAAACAGTTCAAACCACACGTGGCAATGATAACTTATTCTGCTCTGCATAAAACAGACCCATATATGTTTTCATCTTTTATAAACTTGATGAAACTCCATGTGCATATTTCTTCCCAAACAACAGGTGCAGCATTTCTTATTGGTTTGTGCTGTAACTTGACAACTGATTAACTTGCACTATTAATATAATCCATCTAGAGCCCCCCCCCCACTCCCAACACAAGTCGATCTCTTGCAGTGTTACCTTTTCCACGCATGCCATGGACAGACAGAATGAATCCCTTTGTGCGCGGTAGCAAAGTATGTTTTGTCAACGGGTAACCTTTTGCCCGACAAACTTCCTGGCTGGCACGCAGTTTTTCTTCTGTGAAGCGGGTGCCCTCCGGAAACAGCAGTGCCTAAACACAGCATCACCTTCACAACAATCTGCATTACTGCCTTTTTTCCCCACTTTAACTACTCACGAAAAAATTCTACATCAGTTTCAAACAGCTGCAGATCTAGTATCAAAGCCGAGCTTAGGCAACATGCCCCAACTTTTTTTTTTAACCAACCAGTTGATACCAACAGAATTCCTTGGAAATGTTCTCTAACAATATTGTTGCAAAACAGACCTACAGCAAATTTTGTACAAATTTTGTCAAGAACTGTCTTTAATTCAAACCAGTCTTAAGCAAGGTCATTTGTGTGTATAGTTATTCTCGTCTTTTAACTGGGATTCGACGCATGTAGTTTAGGGAAAAAAACTTTTTTAATGACAGAAACTACAACCACAACAACACACAAACTGAAGCACCTCACTAAGATTTTAAGTTTCACTTTCTGAATGTGAAGCATATTTAATGATACAGCTTTCAAAAAGACCTCCATCAATATCTGCCACACAACCCATACGTAACCACCCCTTGCCAAAGAATAATTTGTGCAGGGCAGCACCCTGCAATAACATAATGCAAGCATAAAACTAAAAGCAAGACTTACCGTCACCCAGTAGCCATCAGGATAGTCAGTGATCTGCTTGAGGTCTTCAGAAATAATTCTGCGGTCATGATCCCACTGTCTTTTCAGGAAAATGCTTTCAGTGAAATACCAGGCCCAGCCAATTAGAGGAACATACTTCAGCATCTGCTTTCCATAAATCTTTGTCCCCTAGAAAAAGACCATTGTAGTGCTACATTCTTCCTCGAGCTGGGTGCAGGGGGGACAGTGAGGGAAAGGTGTAACTAAAATAAAAAGCATCAACTGATATCCTTTTATCTGCTTTCTTAAATGACTGACATCTGATAGAAAACTGTTGCTGTGATTACCAAAATGACTCTAGATATTCTATGCCTACAGTTTATAACTAATAAATATATATCTGTAGTAGGTAGCTGACTTAGTGAATAGTGTCAACTATAATATAGCATGCTACTAACTTGGAAATCTATTTTAGCATTTAACATGGCAAGTCACCATGCAACCAGATAAATGTGATGGTGGTTTGTGTATTATGTGCATGAACACCAGTAAACATTCCCCACTCACTCCGAGCATTCCAAAGCGTTCAGACAAGACCCAGGCCATAAGCCAGTCGATGTCATATTTGTGGTTCATCATGACCAGCACATGTTCTTTGCCCACTTTCTTCTGGTCTTCTTTTTTCATGTACAGCAGAACTTCTGACCCAGACCACCACTGTGCAAGGAAGGTGAACTCTATAACACAAGTGCAGAGAAAATGAAATTGAAACAAACCCCAAAATTTCAACGGTACAAACTGCAGCTATTGAGGGTAGGGCCAGTTTGCAAAACTTTATAATAATGGTATGTCAAAATGTGTACAACTCCCAGTTTGCATGGGTATACCTTGCTCCACCCTGACTAGAGACAGAAGATTGACTACAGAAATCAATATAAGATTAGCCCCTACCACATCCATGCTTTCAAGCTTCAGAAAATTATGGAGGATCAGCAACATGAGTTTTCCTTCAAAGATCAAGTTCGACAAAGCCCTAGCCATCTATATCCTGCTGTACAACTGAAAGCTAGGCACTGACAGCCAAGTTAGAAAAGACGATTGGATGCTTTGAGACCAAATGCTTCTGAAAGGACGGAAAACAAAACAAACATCTATGCCTGCAACAAAGTAGACAAACTGGCTGGTACCCAGGAGCCTTTCTCTGCCATCATCAAGAAAAGGAACCTGGCATGATTCGGCCACAAAAAAACGCTTCATAACAATAAGTACACTTGCTAAGACCATCTTGCAAGGCACAACGGAATGTGAACCTGACAACATCAAGGAATGAACAGTTCTTGGACTTCAAATGCCAGCTCTGCCATGGATGGCAGAACCCAGACCAGGATGGCAAAGACTGCTGAAAGTTGCATCCTGCATGTTTCCCCCAGACCCCCATTGACCTTCTAATATCATGGGAACAAGATGAGATGATACTCTGCTGATAATATAATTACATCTCTCATAGTTTTTCTATGACCTTAACTTCCAACTTCATTCCTGATCATGTGTTAAAATGAACAAATTGTTTTCCTTTACACTACAGGTGAAAGTAGGCAGATATTTTTTAATCCATCTAAAGTAAGTAGGACAAATGTCCAAGCTTCCTTCCAGCAACCCCTGAACTATACTTATAGCGATAAATTCAGCATGGAGAGAAACACAGCAATACCAAAGAAACTGGTAAAAGCTAAGTACTTAGCACTACTAAGACTGAAAAGTGAAATAAAGCAACTTACGGCACCAGTGAGAATAAGCTAAATGTACGTTGATCTTGCGATACAGATGTCGGTTCAAGGGCCAAAAGACACATGACAGAAGCATCAGGAAATTGACGATCAGTCCGCTGACAATGAAGATATAGCCCAAAAGCAGCTGGGGAATGATCATCCCCTTCAATGCTCTTATCACACTCATTGTACTTCCACTTCTACTTGTTGTGGTTTGGAGTCCAAATCTGAAACTGAATCCAACAATTAATCAACAAATACTCTCTTTTCAAGCCTGCAGCATCTTCCAAATGCAGTTGTTTTACTTTTAGCTTTTGAGGTTTTCTCTTCATAATTTATAATTAAAATTCTTTTCATTTGTTCCACTGACAAATTATAATCAAACACAGAACCTTGCATTTGCATTTAGCAGAAAGCAGATTAGTCTTTGTAACTACATCTCAGTTCCAGAGCTCTTGATAACACACAATCAGGGGGACATTTATGCACAAAAATTCAGGAATGTTGCAGAGATTTTAATGTTGTGCATCATTCCAATGTGCAGTTGGATTTTTTCCCTTTTTCTTTTTTTTTTTTTAACATTTGGCCAAGTAACACAACTTCCTTGGGGCTGTTCTCTGCTTTTTACAAAATAATACTTGATTTCTTGCTAGAGGGTCTTTTTGACCCTTGGTTTAAAAAAATCCAGAAGCACTGCAGTTCTGACCAGACCGATGCATTTATTAACTGCATCTGCTCGCACATTTCCAATATTAAATTTCTAGCTAGTCCACACTAAACCATAGATAACAACCAAGTTGATACTTTTAAGTTTTTTTTATCAAGGAAAAACAGGTACCCTTAGCCAGCCATACAGATTTAGATCTCATATGCTGAGAAAACGTGTGGATGCAAGATCCAAACCAATAACTTTCTGTGCTACAAGCTGCCTTTGTGAGGGAACAGATAGGAGGGCAGATGAGAAAGTAGGGGTTTGGGGTAGAGCAGAAAATAACATGCACATTGGTGCATGCTAGTTGCTCAAGAACAAGAAATGGTACATCCTACAGAAAAATGTTAACGATAAAAAAAGTCACTGGAAATAATCTATGAAAGATCACAGTAAAACAGTCACAATTCATAGGTCAATCAGTAACAAGGAATTGTATGCGAGCTGAGCGACAGAGGTGATCATCATAATCGAGAACTGAGTCTGACCACAGTGGTCTGACTGATGGGTACTCCCCCGTTCTGGGTAGCGTTGTCTTAGTTACACGCTCAAAGTTTTTTTAACAACTGGAAAAAGCACCATGATGTGAATTATGTGATGCTATTAAGAGCTAATATTTATTATAAAGACTACTAATACCTACCTGTAAAGCAGCCACGATAAGACAAGTCATTAATAAATACGTGACATCAAAATTCACTACTACTAGCACTAAATAAATTTACTACACTCCCAGTACAGAGAGTACTACACACACGTGATTCAGAACACGGTGACACTAAGAACAGAAGTTCGTCAGTTTGCGGGAGAATTAAATGCACTTTAAATGACTGGAAAATATTACACGTAGTTCAAATGATCATGAATAAAGCGATGAACTATTTTCTGAAAATTGCCTGTAAGAAAGGGAATAATACTGTAAAATAACCTATATACCTGTTGCCTGATTAGTTCTAAACGTGATTATTGGCCTTTGAACTTTGAGAGCGTTTGTCATTCCCATTTCCATTACTAGCTGAAAAGTTAAGATAGAAGTACATTTTAAAGTTTACTGAAAATAAGAGTCAATAGTATATACACTGTGTTATTTGCTAATGAAATATTTATATTTTGAGGATTTTATTCCACGACAACCGTAATTTGTCACAGCAGATGATGAAACGTGGTGAGGTGTAGTGGTCTGCTATTCTCAGTAAAAGTCTGTTTAAACGGTAAGCATTTGGTTGGGTGCATTCCGCTGTTTTCATTAATTACAGTCGTTTATAAAGCACAAATAAGTCGGCAGCAACGGAAATTTTCATGTTGTAGAATTAGGACCACAAACTGAGTGAATTTACCACGCAGTCAGTGGTTTAACAATACTGAATTTCAATTAGTAAATACAATCATTCAATGCGCTACAGAACATCACATCACCTTCGCTTTAGTTTAACCATTCTTTCAGAATATGTATATAAAACAACCCCCTCCCGCTGTTCCATTTGTCAGCAAAGAGTTGAAAACAGCTGGGCCTTTTCTCTTGTCTTTATAGTCAAAATACAATACTCAATAATTTAAGTATAAATATAATTTTTGGTATACATATTATGTTAAAAATCCCTGCCCTATTATTATTCATTTAGTACTGCTGCTAGTAGTACTAGTAATGTAGATCTAGAATCTATATTCGTATATCACTTTAATCTCTTGAGTTCCAGATGTCAAAACACAAACACTTGTATAAATGTATAATATGTGCATGGCTGTTTTGAAAATAGGAATAAAAAAGCACACAATGAAAAAAGGTGAACATCAGAGTGTATCACTTGATTACTTACTTTTCTGGATCCTGCAGAAAGGTTGACAATGGCTGGTGAAAATGGAACTTCAAGCTTATCAATGGATGAAAAACTTTGTTTCATCAAAAGGAATCTGCAGGTGAATATGAAACACAAAAGAGCACCAATGTGTTTTAATTAAAAATGTAGACATAAGTGTGGAGTTGATTATCCTTTGTGTGTTTACTACGTTTTCAGCAGTGCAGTTTTGCTGATGTCCTGTCTCTTTATCCAAAATATGAAAAACATTGTTTTGTATATAGGTGATTCTGAAAATGTAGGCTCCAGGCATTTGTAAGTCCTGTAGACCAAATTAGAGATTTATTTTGAAATACTATCACAAGTTAACTTACAGTGCTGAGTTTGTTTCCTTGACAACTTGACAGCTTTGTTTCATTTCTAAAATTTATGTTTATGTATAACCCTGTATATTCCACCAATTTCACTGATATCATGATGGAGACAGCTAAATATCAACAATATAGACTACTTTGTAAAAAAAATCTTTCCTAGTCCGTATATTGTGATAAATGATAAACTAGCTGTCATCCTTTGACTAGTTAATGGGAACCACACAGCATATTTTTCATTCAGGAAGTTCTGGGTGAAGACAAACTGGTGGAGATTCTGAAGGAGCGTGACCTGAAGGTGTACTGGGGAACTGCCACGACAGGCAGGCCACACATCGCTTACTTTGTTCCCATGTCCAAGATTGCAGACTTTCTCAAGGCCGGTTGTGAGGTATGTGGCAACATCACTATCATCAAGTTTATCTTGGGTCTCGGATCTTTTTCTGACAAAATAACTGGTGTGGGAAATGAAAATGACCACTTCTGAATGGATACCTCAAATGCAAAATTAGTTTTGTTTTTGTCACTGTAGTAACTGGACAGCAGAAATGACAACATGATTTTTGCACTTCAGGTAACAATTCTGTTTGCTGACCTTCATGCCTACTTGGACAACATGAAAGCCCCATGGGAGCTGCTAGAGCAAAGAGTGAAATACTACGAGGCAGTGATCAAAGCCATGCTACGGTCCATTGGTGTTCCTCTTGAAAAGCTAAATTTTGTCAGAGGCACTGAGTACCAGCTAAGCAGGTAAACAAGCATTGTGCTGATTAGAGATTTTTTTTCAACTTTCATGCAAGAGAAAGAAAAACATTATTGTTGTCTTCCAGTAAATTTGTAAAAAGTAATGACAGGGCCCTGTATGCATGTCAGCTACAGTAAATTTATACCCGAATAGCAGATTTTTGGCTGTTTCAGCAAACTTGGAATGAGCTATCGCTCCTTGGACAATTGAATAACTTAATTATCACCAAATAATGAGGGAAAAGTAAGCTATTCAGTTTTTGTGCATAGAAAATTTGGGGACCTTATTCTAGAATATCTGCTATGACAGGAATAAGTCAGCTATTCGGTTGTCTTGCACACAGGGCCAGTTTATGAACATAACACCACAAACTTTCAATGTTCTTTCTTAATTTTGTTTCTTTTTAGGGGAAGGAGCGGTGCGGTCCCTTCATGGGAAGATGTAATTTAGCCTGTCTGTAGACACAGCACTTTTCTTTCCCCTTGCCCCTCCCCATCCCTGTGTTCTGAAAGAGGAGTCTCTGGGTCTGAGCATAGTAAAGAAATGGTTATTTTATAGTTGTTAACTAAATAGTCCATAACTTATGATTTGACTGTCATTTTTTCTGCACACACACAGAGAGTACACACTGGATGTGTACAAACTTTCATCGACTGTGACTGAACATGATGCCAAGAAAGCAGGTGCTGAGGTAGTGAAGCAAGTGTCACATCCTTTGCTCAGTGGTCTCCTGTATCCAGGTCTGCAGGTTTGTGTCTTTGCAATTGTGAATTGCTTCACATTTTTAGATGGCTTTCTTATTACTAAGACAAATGTCCACCAAAAACTAGTCTTGTATTCACTCTTCTAAAAGAACCTTGGATTTTATTTTTACAGAAAAATTGCCATATATTTGCTCATTGTCTTAAATAATAATGATGCTTCCATTTCTATTTTAGCTGATGAAAACACTAGTCTTCCGAATGTGAGAGGTTGAAGGGGTGCTGGTTTGAAAAAGAATTAAGTGACATTCTACTGGATGTAATGCAACAAGAAACACATTCCCTATATGATTTTCAATTGTGTCCATAGATTGCAATCTCATTCACATGAGTTCATGCCCAAAAGAAGATGCATTTACCTAATATGCCTTCAGGCAACCATACTTGCACACATTTTAATACATCATACAAAGTTATAACTTTAAAATATATAAATATATTTTACAAGTAATTGATTTCACACCAGGCTTTGGATGAGGAATACCTTAAAGTAGATGCTCAGTTTGGAGGCGTGGACCAGCGTAAGATTTTCACGTTTGCAGAAAAGGTGGGTCTTGGTTCTGGACTGTTTCCTGTGTTTCTGTTTCCACCAGTTAACGTAGTCTCTTTTCTAAGTTGTATGATAGCACAGTCCTTTGAAACAGAGCTGGCCAGTAACAACTGCCAGGTGACTAAACATAATGTAATACAGCGAATAATATTTCTGACAGCTTCCCAAATGAGACAAGTTAGCATGTTGCCAGATTTAGTATGTAGTGTATGGCAAGGATATGCCACCTTTAAGTATGTCAAAGTTCATTTTTAAAAAGTGAGTAAATGTCAATTCCTGGGATGTTTATGTAAAACCTTTAAAAGAAATTATCAAAAACAGTTTATGAATGGTGTAGGCACACTAACCTCTTGTTAGAAAGACTTTGCAGTTCAGTAATGATCATTTCCGCATCTTATTAGCATTCCTGCTGTTCAGATTACTCTAGCCATGTTTCTTATTTTTGTGTGCAGTATTTACCACACTTAGGATACAAAAAGAGAATACATTTAATGAATCCCATGGGTGAGTTGACATTTTATCACAATCACATTCATTTTCAAGATCCTATTAATTTTGCGCAAAAGTATAAATGCATTTTTCTCAAGCCATCATTTCTTCCTGATAATAATAATATTTTACTATGGTGCTGAATGAGTACAAGCAACCTTTATACAGAGGTGGAGCTGTGGGAGAATATCTGTAAGAAAATTCCTTTTGTTTTTTTCCCCCCACTTTTAGTTCCGGGTCTGACGGGCAGCAAAATGAGCTCCTCAGAAGAGGATTCCAAGATTGATTTGCTAGACTCTGCTGCCCAGCTGAAGAAAAAGTTAAAAAAGGCTTTCTGTGAGCCTGGAAATATTGAAGAAAATGGCATCTTATCCTTCTGTAAACATGTGCTGTTTCCTCTCAGAGGCTCACAAGGTACAAATTATCACAGTAGTAATAGTAATAAAAATTTAAATTCCTGAAAAATTATTAAACTGAAACTGCACAATAGTAATATAGATCTCACTATATATTCCTGCAACACAGATGCGAACATGCAGTCATGATAAATGTACCTTTTTCTCCATGAATAAATTTTGTGCTCATCAGTTCACCAGCATTTTGTACGCCTTTCAAAGTCTCTCTTCTAAAAACATTTTTAGTTAACAGATAGATCGCCACTATTTAAGTGGCCTAAATCTACTTTTAATTCCTGAAAGATATCTTGTTTTTTTGCGAGCACACAGTCATTTAAAATATGATGGAGGTATTTGCTTTGGTAATTTGTATGCATTTAGGCTTTGGAGAAATCTTGTTTTTTTGTTTTGTTTTTTTTTTTTTTTTTAGCTTTTGTGATTAGCCGAGCACCAGAACATGGAGGAGATCTTGCATTCAACAGATATGAAGACCTTGAGGATTGCTTTGGAAAACAGGTGCTTTTTTTCATCCTAGTTCATTTAGACATTAAATTTGTGTTCTATGAAATGCCAGATAGACCCAAGTGAAAGAGAAACTGCTTGATACTAGGGTGGTGTAGTTAGAGCTGTTATGCAGCACTCGGACTGTTCAAACTGGGCAGTGGGGGGAACTCTGAAAAGAGTTTTTGCTTTGTTTCGTCACATTTAACTGTCTGGGATCCATAGTTAGCAGAAAATGATGAAACCAAAAGTCTGCTACCTTAACTTCAGTCTACCCTCAGTTTGGACTAGCGATGCTACAAACTACTTCAGATTCATGCTTATGGGTTCAGCGTTAAATCCATCATCAGCACCAATGTAAACGTATGGTGCATGCTTAACTGCTAAAACTGATGGGGTAGGGGGTGGGGTTGAGATAACCCAGAATTATTTTGCCATCACCAAGAGTAAATCATCCAGTGATGTGTACATAGGATTTGCACCCTGGGGACCTGAAGAATGCTGTTGAAGGTTATCTGAACGAACTGCTCAACCCCATCCGAGCTGAATTTGACACGCAAGAAATGAAAGAACTAGTAAAAAGGGCTTACCCACCAGAGAAAAAGTGTATGTCATGTTTTTTTTAATTGTTTTTAAAATATTATTCTTGAGCTTGGATTATATAAACCCTTGTGCATTGCGGTCTAGTTGTGTGCAGAAGGTAGAATGGTTATTTATATTTCCATAGTAAGCAAGGTGGGTATTTATATAAACCCTTGTGCATTGCAGTCTAGTTGTGTGCAGAAGGTAGAATGGTTATTTATATTTCCATATTAAGCAAGGTGGGTTTTTAGCAAAGTCATGGCATGCTTTTTCCTTCACAAAAGTTATTAATTAGATGCCCAGAAAGTTTTTTTTATTAGATACTTGGCGAACCTGAGGCTTATGGTGCAAATGGGGGCAACTGTTGTGCTCAAATGAGTGAGTTGTTTTTCTATGTTCAGCTGCTGCAGGTACCACGAATGCTGTTGGGGCTGCTGCAGATGGCATCAACCCTGTAAGGCTGAATATGAAGGTTGGCAGAATTCTGGAGGTGAAGAAAGTAAGTCATTTGCAGCTTATGCACATAAAGAGCATTTTTTGTGGGGAGGTGATACACTTGTGAAGGTTATCTCAAAATTGCTTGTCTGTCACAATTCAGCTGTTCAGTGCCACAACCAATATATCAATTAAATACCTGATACTCGGTGCTTATCTGTCACAGTTCACTTGTTTAATGTCACAGCCATTTAATCTGTTAAATGCAGTGTACCTGATACCCAGTTTCAGCTTGCTGGCTTCCATTGCTGAAGTCTGTTTAACTTGTAGCCAGGTGGTGGTTACGTACACCCAGCTTGACTCAGGCCCATTCTGTAGTTGACGTCACACTTGGGGTTTCCGACTTTTACTGAAGATTTTATTTTTTGGTGATAGTTTCGATCTTTACTTGTAAACACAAAATCCGCTTATTAATAAATCTAAGTAGTGACAGATCAGAACTCCTTGATAGAAAAGTAGAGGGTTTACACCATAAATGTTAATAAAATATTTGAATGTGTGTGCTTTCATGAATGGAAGTTTCATATCCAGAAGCTACACTTTAATATATTTAAGCTATGGTAAATTCTCTTCCACTTTTGCTGTGATAGCTCATGCAAGGATCTAGGATGTATCTATTTTTGTGGCTGCACAAATCTTCCAGTTGTGACAGCTCATGCAAGGATCTATGATGTATTTATTTTCGTTGCTGCACAAATGATTCAGGCCTAATGTTATGAGCCAGAAATGTGTCGTAGTATGCCACCTTATGATTTTAGTGGGCTTGATGTGTTTACATTGACAGCATCCAGAGGCGGACCACCTTTATGTGGAAACAGTTGATTTAGGAGAGGAAGCGCCACGCACAGTGGTCAGTGGGCTGGGTGGTTTAGTGCCCATGGAGGAACTACAGAACCGGCTTGGAGTATTTCTGTGTAACCTGAAACCTGCCAAGATGAAGGGCATCGAATCGGCTGCTATGCTATTATGCGCCTCTCAGTGAGTCCATTGAGTATTGTACGTGCTTGGACTTCTGTTTTCTTCATGGCTTTTATTACAGTGTGGCCTGATGGTTACCTCAGTCCATCCAGATTCATAAGTTCTAATGGACACTTCTTTAAGGAAAATACAAATGCTTATAGAACTAAACCCATAATTTGTCAGTTATGAAAAACTTGAATTTGGTTATCTTAACATCATATTTCATTGGTGCTAATTACATTATCAATACAGATTGATGTCTATCACTTTGAAGATACAAGCACCTGTGGGTGAAACTCTTCCGAATGTATCCAAATTTCTGAATCTCATGATTAACTCATCAACATCGAAACAAATTCTCAAATTCGTTTGAAATTTGCTACTGTCCACGTCGTGGGGGG
>SMGT01009054.1:467669-496984 GCA_004794575.1 Lanistes nyassanus | reverse complement strand
CCCCCCCCCCCGCTACATTTCTCTGCAGACTTTTAGGAACTGTGAAATGTCAAGACTTCCCACACAATACGGATGTATAAACTATAAAGAAAGACTAAATAAGGGGCTCACCCACAGTCATGCAGAGTTTTACACTGACTTGATTTGCATAGGGTTATGGACATACAGTGCGCTGCTGTAAAAAAAAAAATCTTGGGCAAAACTCAGTTGGGGGGGGGGGGATGTCGGTGGCGGCCATTTTCGTGCAAAAGAAATTTTTTTCTTTGACGCTGAAGACTTCACAAACTCTGTAAGCGGGAATTAGTGGGAATCTACTCAGGTCCAGTAATCTTTTAAAATAGATTCCTCAGAAACGGAGTCTCGATCTTGACTTAAAAACAACAACAACAACAACACCCCTCCTCCAAATAAAAAACCAAAAACTTGAAGGATTTGAAGGCTGTCGTGCAATCTGGAGCCATATTCATGGC
This sequence comes from Lanistes nyassanus, assembly GCA_004794575.1. Taxonomy (NCBI): domain Eukaryota; kingdom Metazoa; phylum Mollusca; class Gastropoda; order Architaenioglossa; family Ampullariidae; genus Lanistes; species Lanistes nyassanus. Next base: position 496,514 of record SMGT01009054.1, on the reverse strand, counting down.
CGTTGTGAAGCCGAATACGTCTCCTGATCGTACTAACCCGAGCAGTTGTTTCTGAAAAACTACGTCTGTTGCAGACAGGTGCAGTGGAAGTTGTGGCAGTCACGGTCGACCAACGATTTAGACCAGAAAAGTTTTTTTCTGGGGTTGGGGGGAGGAATGGGCTTTTGATAACATTGCACTGGCGTTTCTCAGAACACCAAGCTTCAGCTCTCATTGTCAAAACACTCTGATGTTCTTATTTTAAAAAAAGAAAAGGAACTTACGCCTGCGTTTCATTGCCTGGGTGTGGACGCACTTAGTGTGGTTAGTTCGGTAGCTGTACGCTTGTCACTTCCAACAGTCTCATGCCCACAGACCCTTCCTTTTTAGTTTATGAAGAGTCATCATATTTATTGAGTCTTGAAGCTGTTCAAGGGCAGAGGTTCTAACAACAATCCTAAATTAAGCTGACTACCAGTTGACTGGTTAATGACGTACCAAACCTGTCGGAGCACAGACGTACATACCTGGGCCGTACATGTCTGTGGCCAAAGCGAATCGTCTGCTCGTTACGATACCAATACCAAGGGTGTGGGTATGGATTTACGCGCCCGCGCATGTGTTCAGACGTGTTTGCAGAGGTGGCGTTCGGAGTACGCGAGGCCTAGGGCCGACCATGACCGCGCGGGGCCACAGAATTGGTATCTCGACTGGTGTGGTACCGCAAACACTGATTATGTCTCGGCTAGATCAACTTTCGCGACTTGAAGGAAGAATTTTTTTCATTATTCATACAATATTTTCGTGTTTGCGGACAACGGATTGGCAAACTCATAAGGACGATCTTATGCCTGAACCGCGGGGCCCACTCAAGAGGTAGGTGGTCGCCTCACGTGTCACCCCCAAATGCCCTTTCTGTTTGTATGCGCTTATAGTTGCGTAGTCTGCGCTGCACGTATCCCCTAGAACAGCCCCTGTACGTGGTCGGCAGGGCCTATATATACACACACACTCTGTCAAGGTCAGAGAATTTTATTTTCCCGGAAAGTGCAGGCACAGTCCCTGATACCGCTCCACAGACCACAGACTAAATACGATTCTCCGGTGACAGATATTTGACGTACCTATATTACTGATGTGACTACCACAGACTCTTTGTGGGCCAAATATAAACAGTCTTCCGTTTAGAATTACAACTAGCAAAAAGATATATTTTTGTCTACAATCTTTGGGCCCGCTAGGGTTAACGAAATCTGGTTTACGTTTGTATTTTTGAACTAATCACTGGTCCAGCCCAACCGCACATACAACCATTAAGATTTCAAAAACTTTATTCCAGGTTAGTGGGGGGATGGGGGAGTCAGAGGGGGCGAGGGGCAGTGAACTGAAGAAGCCCCGGGGATGGGGTGGGGACACTTTATAGCTATGAAGAAGAAAAAACCAACAGCTACAAAGTAGTAATAAAATATCGTGATCATGCCATACAATAACGTTCAACATTACTCCACTTGTATGCAGAATACAGGTACTGTGACGAAAAAGAACACAAGCTAGTACATATATGCGGGGATTTAATAAAATTCATGCGTGCGTGCAAAACTGTACAAACTTTGCACGTACATTAAACACATCATAAAACATGCAACAGATTAATAACAACAAAGTCCAATGCCAGTGCATATAAACCAACTATACGAGAGAAGAAAAGAAATCTGCATACCCACAAACTGACATACAAGTGGACAACCGAACTGGCAAAAGTTAAACGTTGTGCTATTCTTCTGCAGAACTGAAGTATATCGCCCTTCTTAATGTGTGGAGAGAAAGAACATAGAATGTGATTTCAAAGGTTCTATCACTTATCCGTTGACAATAGATGTGTGTGTGTTGGTGTTCAGAAAGAGAGATTATCGATTACGGGACGTAAGAATCGTGTTCATTTATACTGACGCCGTGGTGTTAACGTTGTTCTGTACATGTGTCTAGTCAGAGACCAGTTCAAACAGAAGGAGCGAACGTGGTGATATCCCAAAGTATTACTTGGATCTCCGGAACCAGACGACTTGCACCCCGCTTTTCAGTCTCCCCTTCCCCATTGCTCTCCACTTTTTTTTCTGTGAACGGGTGAGCTTAAGGGCGCATAGCCACCTGCATGTCACGCCGACCTGCTCGATAACGAAATGTATATCATGGGCATAGGCGAGACCATTCTTTGTAAAGCTGGGTATGTTTTCCGGAAAATTGCCGCTGTTACATGTCGCCTTGGTTGCGTCAGGTCTGTTTCGCAAAAAGGCTATACCGCAGAGCTCTCGACAGCCAGGTTACACCACAGCGTCTGATTTAGGGCCACTTTATATATAAGGGGTCGCACAAAAGATTCGTTATATTCGGTGGACGGGTAAGGACCCTGAGCAGTAACATAAACTGTCCCCAAGCCGATTCTTCAGAGCCGTTTTGCTTTAATTCGGACTTTGTCAAGAACCAGGTTTGTGTCAGTTCTAGCGGCAAAATAGAATGGCTAGCAGGAAAGGAGAATCGTGCTTGTCTGCGGACGAGAAGTTGCAGCTCATCAAGAGAAATTTGCTAGTAAGCCTTCGTGTTTTCTTCTTCTTGTCTTGTCTGCGCGTTTGTCCAGGGTCTGATAGATTGATGGATACATAAGACAAGGGTGTCGCACTTGTGCAATAGGCAGTTCTTGCAAATGACACCTGCAGTCTCCCTCTTTTTTTAAAAAAAATCGATATTTTATTGGAATGAAAATAGAATAAAATATGAAGGTTGCAGTAACTAGTGACTCGCGCAAGAAATTGCGGGCTCACTACGCGCTGTACTCTCTACCGCAGATTACACAGTGTGTGCACGGACAGAAGGCAACGACGGTATTTACGTTGAGGTACAGCCGGGCGGCCCCGGAATAATAAATAATAATAATAATAAATAAATGTGAACACATTTCATGCACACTTCGCGCGGACGAGGCACATACTCAGTGAAAACAACGAAACACACACACACACACACAGGGAGAGATGAACGCAGCAAACACTCAGAGGGAGAGATGAACGAAACACAGTTTGGGATACAGATCGTCCTTCAGTCACTGATGGGTGGAAAAGTATCATAATAGAGGAAGTTGTAGGTTAATGCAGACAGGCAATCGTGACGTCAGTCAAGGTACTTGCGGAATACACTTTATTTGCTTATTGTGGAGAGGGTTCCGAAGTCTTCTTTAATCCGTTTGCTCCACCGGGAACATAGGGCCTCAACGACACTCCTCCAGCGGACTCGGTTCGCGGCGGTCTTCTTCAGCTGAGCCCATGTCCATCCGGCTGCCTTCATTTCATCCTCCGTGCACCTCCTCCATGTCTGTCTTGGCCGGCCAACTTTTCTTTTCCCTTGTGGGTTCCAGTCAAGGGCTTGCCTTGTGATGTTATCAGAGATCTTTCTGAGGGTGTAGCTTATCCAGCCCCACTTTCTTCTTCTGATTTCTCGGTCGATGGGGATCTGTTTTGATCTCTTCCATAGGCTGATGGAAGTTTTCTCTGGCCATCTGATGTGCAGGATGTTTCGGAGGCGGCGGTTGATGAAGGTCTGGAGCTTACTTGTGGCTGTCGTGGTCAGTCTCCAGGTTTCCGAACCATAAAGCAAGACTGCTTTCACGTTGGTGTTAAAAATACGAATTTTGGTTTGTTGTGAAAGGGCAGTGGAGTTCCGGATGGGACGTAAGGTGTTGAAGGCATGCCTGGCTTTGTTGATGCGGCTCCTGATGTCCTCATCTGCTCCTCCATCTTTGCTTACTAAGCTGCCCAGGTAGACAAACTTGTTCACGTCCTTGATGTCAACTCCTTGCAGCTGGATTTGGTCTTGCTGCTGATTGTTAATCCTCATGGTTTCTGTTTTACTGGTGTTGATCTTGAGGCCAGTTTTTGCTGCTACCTCTGACAGACGTGTGAGTTTCTGCTGTGCATCTTGTTGTCTGTGCGACAGGAGGCTGACGTCATCTGCAAAGTCTAGGTCCTCCAGGATTTTAGTGAAAGACCAGCGGATTCCTGTGTTGGCATTTTGTGTAGAGCTCTTCATAATCCAGTCTACTACCAGCAGGAAGATGTTTGATGACAACATGCAGCCCTGTCTCACCCCCGTCCGCACTTCAAAAGGCTCTGTCATTTTTCCTTTATGCACAACCTGGCATGTGGAGTTGTTGTAAAGTTGTTTGATAATGGAGTTCCGAAGTCAGTTTAATCGAAACTACAGATAGGCTGCCCATCTTGCCTCGTTGAACGTGTCAATAGAAGTATGTGTGTGTGTGGGGGGGGGGGGGGGGGGGATATGGTTCAAATGGTCACAGGCAAACATGAGAGAAAAAAAACTTTGTACTAGTCAACTTAACCATAGACGTTACATGCGCTCACGGCTAAAATGCAACGGCCGACGGTTCAATGTGTATGTGAGGTGGGAGGGGACTTAGGGTAAATCGTGAATTATGACTTTGTGTGGAATGTTCTGAGTGTCCAGACCAAACCTAGAGAGAGAGAAAGAGAGAGGTTCTTGTTGCTTAGCGTCCCGCCGCTTGTCAGTGCTCGTACAAGGTATTAACCGGACGGTGTTGCTTACACAAGTTTACGTACTGCCACACTTGGACTGGTGTCGCAACACGTTACACGGGCCTCAGTCCCACCCAGTAACATTATACGGACGCCGGGCCAACCAGTCCTACTGCTGTTCCCTATAGCGCCAGACGTCTGGCAGGCAGCTACTAGATTGCCAAGTCTTAGGTATCATGCGGCGGGAGCACGCGCCACCGACCTCTCGCCTCGGAAGCGGACGCCTTATAAACCACTGGACCACAGAGGTGGTCTGACTGGGGGTGGGGGTGGGGAGGGAGTGACTACAAAAACAAAATTTGTCCTATGATTTGAAATCGAAGAATGTCTATTCTTTATAAGTATTCAAGGTCTGGCCAAAGGTATCCAGTGCAGTAGGCTGTTGTACACCGAAGCAGTTCACTAAGTAACAGGGCTATCGTCAGCCACTTTCCATACTTAAAGCGGACATATGGATCATTTCATCTTTTGAAGTTTATGAGCATTTTTATGTATGGAAAGAACCCATCTTAACGCGCATGTAACTCAGTTTATACACGCACGCACGTATATTCACGCACTCCTTACTACAATTAAAGGCAAGCGTGCAGATCTGCACACAATTACACGCATTTCTATGTTATGTCCTATTTACTTTTTAAAACCCCGTTGAGAGCATAAGCGTGTGATTACTTCAGGAGGTTCTGGGTGAAGACAAAATGGTGGAGATTCTGAAGGAGCGTGACCTGAAGGTGTACTGGGGAACTGCCACGACAGGCAAGCCACACATCGGCTACTTTGTTCCCATGTCCAAGATCGCGGACTTTCTCAAGGCCGGCTGTGAGGTAACGTTCAAGCAGCACGCCAGCCAGCCAACCAACCAACTGACTAAAAGAAAACAAAATTGTGGATCTGGACAGGGTTGTAGGGGTGTTCGTATCTACCCTTGCGGTCATAAGACTGGTCGTAAGGCCTGTTCATCCTGTGTATTTTATGCACACCTTTACGTACAGGCAGCAGATACGAACGCCCATGCATGCTAGTCCAGAATGCACTGTAGTCTGTGTGAGGTTCTTATACTTGAATTTTTAAAATGCAAAACAAACCAAAAAAAAAAATCTAATCGTTTTGTGAACGATAACAGATTTTATCGTTGAGGCCTGTCGTCGTTGCAGGTGACAATTCTGTTTGCCGACCTTCATGCCTACCTGGACAACATGAAAGCCCCGTGGGAGCTGCTAGAGCAAAGAGTGAAATATTATGAGGCATTGATCAAAGCCATGCTGCGGTCCATTAAAGTTCCTTTAGACAAGCTCAATTTTGTCAAAGGCACAGACTTCCAGCTGAGCAGGTAACGCTGGCTACTTCCGTACCACCGAAGGTGTCATTATCACTAACTTTTCCGTGGTACACCGCGTACATCGGCACGGGAGATAACCGCGGCGACGCAGTAAGCCGTCCACTTTTATTCTTGCGAAGATTATAACCACGACACTGGTCATGCGAACAAAGCTTTCCTATGCTTCAATGTCTGCTAAGACGGTAAACTCTGGATGTAACTTGCGCAGCCAGAAAGTGCCTTGTTCACGAAAATCTGGAAACAATGAGTTGTTCAGGATCAGTAGCTCTGCAGAACGTCAGAAAGTCAAAAGTCTGAACTATTCCTGGCCCCGTATGCAAGAAACCCGAATAGCTTATTTATTCAAGAATAGACGCTATGACAGGATTTAACAGGAAATAAGTTCCTTGAATTTGCTATTTTTTTTAAATCTCGTTGTTCGGTAATAATTAAGTTATTCTGTCGTCCCAGGAGATAATAGCTTATTCGAAGTTCGCCGAATGTTTTTATTTTCAGAAATAGAAACAATCCGCTATTCGGGAATAAATTTAGTACGGTTTACATGCGTGCGGGGAGTGGGGACTAGTATTTCAGTTTGATTTAGACTGATAAATTGTAATTTTTGAGATTGTAATTTTTGACTGAAATCTACTTCCTTGCTATGTTGATAGTTACAGTTTCGATTGTTGTAAACTGTTCTGTCCTAGGGAATACACATTGGATGTGTACAAGATAGCATCCAACGTAACAGAGCATGATGCTAAAAAAGCGGGTACAGAAGTTGTGAAACAGGTGAACCATCCACTGCTCAGCAGTTTGCTGTACCCTTGTCTCCAGGTAGGACTCTTTTGATCACTGTAAGGAGCTGTTGTTTTGATTAGTAATGTGACACTTTGAAGCTTGTGCTCTTCAGATCGCTAAGGAAGTTCTCTATCAACATAGTTAATAAAGAACAAATGAGGACCGAGCGCTTAAATTATCGAAAGATAACTCCAAAAAGAGCTACTGCCAAGAGGACCTGCCAAGTTCCTTTCTTTCGGCTCTGTCTTTGCTACGTGTTTGGGTACGGTAAGCTCCCTTGGTCACGTGCGTCTGCATACGGTTCTGTTGAGCGCTGCCATTACCTCTTGTTGGAGTTACCAACGTAGTACTCTTTCGATTACTGCATAATTTTCCAAAATGTTCACACGTCACATATGAAAGGAACTTGAGACCCTGATCTGACGTTCGATTATCTTGGGGATTTTTGTCTTTTTTTGATAGTATGGGGAGGGGTGTATGCTTTTATTTATAAGTCGTTACAGAAAAGCAGAAAGCAAGAAAAATGTGCATATACATCTCCAGCTTGTTAGAAATTCTTGCATGTAAGAATATTCAACTGCTATAGCTATGGGCTGAAGCAGACCTCGGTAACGCTAACCCCTTCTATATATCGCTCTTTGTGTTGCTTTGTGTTGCCTTACATAAGACACGCAACTCCACATTTCAATCAGCCAACAGCATATAGGTCTAAGCTAGTTGGGAACAGTTATCAGGCGAGGCGGTTACAATTGTGATAACATCACACTTTTCCCGACTATGCAAAAAATAATAAAAAGACAAATGAAACGAGTGGTGATCCTGTAGGCCTATTGCACTTACTTTTCTACTTTCCAAACTCTCCAGGCCCTAGATGAGCAGTACTTGAAGGTGGATGCACAGTTTGGAGGCAACGACCAGCGCAAGATTTTCGTCTTTGCTGAAAAGGTAAGCAGTCTGCATCTTCAGAATGTGTTCTGCTAACTTTCCCTCACAGCACAAAACCAAGGTCTTTGGAATATCAACAAAATTCCTGAAGACTCGTTCTAGCAAAATATTATGAAACTGCAGCTTCCAATCTAAAAATAGCTTCTAAAAAAAGGTGCCGAAGATGATAATGACAACAATGAAGATGAAGATGATAATTTTTGCCCAGTCCACTACACTGTCCATTCTGATTTCTTTTTACACAGTGTCTGCCACAGATTGATTACGCCAAGAGGATCCACTTGATGAACCCCATGGGTAAGACAGGCTTTCCTTCATTCACACATCCATCCACACATCCAAAACACACGTTCGTCCAACGATCAGAATGATATATAAAATGCTCATGTTTTGATTATTACCCGTTCTTCACAACAAATGCACAGAGGAGAATAAAGGACGCCCCACGACATTTTTTAGGTCTTGGAGGCCCACTTTTCTGTGGGCCAGTATCATGAGGGCGTTGCTCATCTCCTCTCCCTCACCACTGTCCTACATTACTAATGTAGGTTAATGTCCCTCACTGCCTTCCTGATCCATGGGTCAGGCACCCGTTCGTAGCTGGGTGAACTGGGGAAAATGTTCTGCAGCGCATATGGTATTTGGAGCCGCCTTTGGTTCAGACCTCGTATAACGCTAACCCTTGCTATAAATCGCTCTGTGTTGTCAGCACAGGCCCTAACAAAGGCAGACGTAACACTACAAGTCAATCAGCCAATGTTGGGCCTACAGATGTATGTCAGCTGGGAACAGTTATCAGGCGAAGTAGTTAAAATGGCGATATCACTCACACTTTTCCATGGTGCTCAGCCACCCGCTTCCACACTGACGGCGGTAGTGTATCTATTTTCAAGATAATTCATATTTTTGTTGTGCTTAACTCTTGTGTTTGTGCGTATGTATTTTTCAGTTCCTGGCCTAAAAGGCAGCAAAATGAGCTCTTCAGAAGACGATTCTAAGATCGACCTTTTGGATTCTGCAGACGACCTGAAAAAGAAGATAAAACAGGCCTACTGTGAGGCTGGAAACATTGAAGACAATGGTGTTCTTTCTTTCTGCAAGCATGTGCTGTTCCCTCTGAGAGGTTCCCAGGGTAAGAGTCTATGTCGTCACACGGGAGCTTACTTTTTCATTTAACACCTCGCTCTTGTGCTCGCTCCGCACGACAGCCGTTAAGAGGACGACGTGCGTAGGTGGAAACGTTATCACTGTATTACTTATGGTTTTCATATAACTACCTCACTGTACACCGTGGCCACCATCCACCTACAATCTCCCCATAACAAAAGGAATAACAGACTCTGTAATACAGTGAAAGAAAAAAGAACATTATTTACAGATAGCGAGTATTTACAGAATGAAGTAATAATCTAGGCTCGTAATAGGAAATGACTCCTGGCTTTCTTTCTGGTCAGCTAACAACATACGTTCCTGCCATCATCTGCTATGGTAACAACAAAAAAAATCAAAACACGCGTACCTGTTTTAACTGAATACACACTATGACCACGTGTAGAACACATAACTTTATTCACCTGGTTGTTTGCACAGTCCCATAACGTTACAGTCTGTATCACGGTGCGCCCCTCTCTGCAGCCCTAAACGCTGACGTGTCATAAAGTCCTCCTGGCTGCTTCTTGATAACATCAGACCCTTGTTGCCCAACTCTCCTTTGTGTCCTTTGCCTCTGGACACAGCTTACTGAAGGATAATAAGCGCTCTCACTGACGTCACACAGCCACATAAATGTGGGACACTTCTAGGTCAATCTTTGACCTCTAAACTCGCTCCACCATAGTTCAGTTACAGCCACTCAAGGGCTGGGTCTCTGCTTCTGCTTTAGACGGTTGTCTGTCCACTGTCCCTCGACCTCCTTTACGTTCTGCAGTTCCTCTTCCCGTCTGGTCAGTGTAGAGATTCTCCACAGCTGAGAAACACGCCCCAAGAGCTGCATTCCAGTCTTGGGGAACACAACCCGAAAGAGTATCTTGCACCACAGAATTCGCATAAGTCCAGTAGAAGGGGGACACTTCGTTAAGCAGCAATGCTTAACACCGTCAGCCTTCAGCAGACGCTACAGCAGCAGTTCCACCGCAGCCACGTCCACGCTGATTTAGCAGATCTCCAGCAGAAATTTAGCGGAAGATAACTAAGGATTCTAACCCAGTCCTTTTATTCTAATATTTTATACATACATTACTGCATTCACACACACGTGGTCGTGAAGATAGTTACATACAGCAACCAGCCAGGACAAAGACAACAGAATCCACCCCCCTACCCCCCCCCCACCCCCCGGTTAACTACAGGAACACGTCACGCCCCACCCCTACGCGGGCACCTCGAGTGGAAACAGCTAATTTCTGCCCTTGGCGGTTCACACCCTTTTGCTCCTACGCGGGCACCTCGAGTGGAAACAGCTAATTTCTGCCCTTGGCGGTTCACACCCTTTTGCTCCTACGCGGGCACCTCGAGTGGAAACAGCTAATTTCTGCCCTTGGCGGTTCACACCCTTTTGCTGTAGTTAACCGGGGGGTGGGGGGTGGATTCTGTTGTCTTTGTCCTGGCTGGTTGATGTATGTAACTATCTTCATGACCACGTTTGTGAATGCAGTAATGTATGTATAAAATATTAGAATAAAAGGAACAAAGAATTAGAATAAAAAGAACAAGCCCTGGAGGTCAACACTACAAATGTTAACAGATTTCTTTGGTAAGTAATCTCCCCATGCCTAGGCCCATACCTGGCGGGCATATGACACCTACTTGATGGCTAGGATCCAGCTCTCCGCTGTGGCTGGTCTCTCGACACCTCTCACCCTACTGCTGCCCGCTTCACTGGGCAATGCCACACCATGGGTGTGAACAGGGACCCCCAGGCACATAACCCCTGCGTTCAACTGGCCCGATGATGATGTGAGTGCTAGATGGTGGCTTAACAAGGAGATGTATGACCCAGTTTAAGCAAGAGGGCTGCGGATAGGTCACACACGGGGTCTGTTGTGCAATTTCTTGGACCCACCAACCACCATCGCGCGACAGTCTAACATAGCTGTTCACAGGGCACATTAATGTATGTCCATACATTGTTGTTATGCACTGCATATTGCTTTCATCACTTCAATGTGATGGTGAACCAAAGGGTTCAGGATTGACTAAACTCATATTTATGTTTTTATGTAGTAATTTGTAGTTGTAAATTTCATTGCAGCATTTGAGATCAAACGGTCTCCAGACAATGGAGGGAATATTAAATACGAAAAATTCCAAGATCTGGAGGCTGCATTTAAGGAACAGGTAAGAAAAAGACATTTATAAACTTGAACTTTTGATGATCTGACAATATAGAATGGCATGACATTCAAAGTATTCTGTTTGCACTATACCTACAGACACAGTCAGATTTGAAGAATTAGCTCAGATGACATCATCGGGTCCAGTCTTTGAAATTCTTTTATGCTCCAAGAACACCGATTCTTCAGTAAATCTTTAAATACAAGTATCACCAAATACATCTTCCATGGCTTGAAATGAGTAGGTATCTTGCAAGAGCTGCTTTGCGTGATAAAAGTATGGGCATCATTTGTCTCAGAAAAGAAGAAAATATGTATGTCTGCTTTCTCAAGACTTCCTGTTTGACTAATGCTTATGTCAGATTCAACTCTGAAGACTGTAATTTCACCATCTTGTTTCTTTCCTACACAGAAGGTGCACCCTGGGGACCTGAAGAATGCCGTGGAAATATACCTCAACGAACTCCTGGACCCGATCCGAGCTGAGTTCCGTACCCCAGAAATGCAGCAGCTTGTTGAAAAGGCCTACCCACCAGAACCAAAGTCAAAGTGATCATTTCACAAACGTCTCTTGTGCAGGCAAAGCTGCCCCAGATGGCACATCCATGACATTGTTTCAGTTTCACTGCTGCTTATGTAGTCAGCACAATTTTTCTTTTTGATTCCTGTAAACCAGCTTAAATTGGCCATTGCAGATGAATTGTAATGAACATTTTCATGAAATGTTTTCATGCGTAACAACATTCATTACCCCTGTGTATCTGATGCCTTTCAAATTCTCTTAGCTGCTACCAGTAATTTAAAAGAAGCCTCTACAGGTTCTGTACTCAGCAACACAGTTACTTTTGCAAATCTTGTACTCAGCAGTTCAACCCCTCTGCACTGCTTTTAGCCCCCGCCCCCTCCCCCCGTTTTTTTTTTTTTTTTTACAAATTATAACTGTCCTATCTACACAATACACATATTTCTATGTAGAATGCATTGCCTATGTTCATACTCCACTGTGCAAGAATCCTGCATAGCACAATTGATTCCACCTGTGTCCGCCTTGGATCCAGCCTCCACTCCAGATTCCTGAGAGACTGTGTCCTAAAGTCACAAAATTTACTTGGTTGTGCTTACTGTGAACTGAAGTTTTAGGTTTTTTTGCAAATTCAACTGGTGTTTGAACCCCAGTGGTAAATATATCACGCAGTCTGCAATAGTATAGGATTGTAGGATAAACAAGGCTATGCTTTGCATATTATCAGTAATTTAGTCTATGCCATCATTTTAGCTGCCAGTGCAACCTACATATATACGGCTTCTACCTTTACTTTATTTCTTTAAAGAGATTATCAATAAAAGAAGACATGAGAAATAAGTTCTTATGCTGGGCGCACTTGGCTGAATATAGTCAAATCAAAATAGCTGTTAAAAAACCTGTCTAAGCCATCTGTTACAGGAATTACAATTTTAAACTAGATGAAATCCAATTTAGATTAAGTCTTTAATCTTTCATCTAGGCACACATCAAGTATAAAGTTTCAGCACTGTGCTACAACTTCTTCGCTGGCTGTTCTCCAACTTAAATCCCAGATCCCTTTGCTCTCCATCCAAACAATTCCACTCTCCCTCAATCACCATCACCCTTTAGTTGTAACCCACATACAAAAACATAAAGTGAACGCACTTTCTCCCTTTGCGCGTTGACTCGTTCAGTGGAACTCGCTGGGCTATGACCTGAGATATACAAAAATGGTTCACTTCAGTCTGTCAAAAATGATCTCGAATCCCACTCGTTTAAGCAGTGTCTTGGCTAACTGCTCTGATCCAGCTGTTCATGACCTGCAATCCCATTGTACAGTAACATGATGCATGAGCATGCGTATGGGGGAGTGGGTGTGTGCATGCTCTATTCCACAAGGAAAAAAAAAAGGCATATGTTGATGCACCAAGTAAATCTGGTACGATAAAATACCTGGTACACATTCAGCAGAGCATCACGCAGAAATCTCATCTTCTATAATCGTGGCTAGAGGCTGTATCGCCAGCTACAGCTAAAATTATGTCTGTCCCTGGAATTGCACTAAGAAGTTTCATGAACCAGCACTTTGTGTATCACAATAACTTTGGTTGGAACAGCTTTAGTGGTCGGATTAATGACTACATCCATGCAGATCTCTCAGCATATACTGGCGTGAACATACAACAAAACAAAGCTTGCCATATTATGCATACCATTAATAATTTATTCATATTTCATGAAAGTAATTTCCAAAGAGTTCTCTGCATATAAGAGTTGAGGCTAGGTCTATCCCAGGATATCTGTCTGTTGCAGGCTAGTCCTAGCAATTTATTTCGTTAGAAATGTACAGTCTCCATGCTTACAGAATGTGTGAACAGCTAAAGCTGCATTGGTTTTTTTCCCCAACTGTGCTGTAGTATCTCTGAGATGCAAAGATAATTTAGCTCTCAAATTTAAGATAGATCTAGCTTCCACTTCTACACACATAGGCCCTGGAAAATGTTGGCAAATCTTTAAGCAGAAAGGCCTCTAAATATCATAATTATAAATACCACATTCTTTATCTTACAACATTTGGTGACAGTATGTTCCAGAACCAACAACAATTAAGTACACAAAGCCTATTTTATTTCAAGTTTCACCAACCCCCCCCCCAAAAAAAAAAGACAAATTGTCTTTGTTTGATCACCGATTCCAAGATGATACAGACTTGGTTTGATTATACTCCTTGCTTGATTCAGTGCTAGCATTCAACTCTTCAGTCCATCAGAGCATTTGAGTGTGTGTTGAATTCAAGTGAAGAGGTAGCAGTCTTCTTTCAAAACTGTGCCCAACATTCTACAGTTACAATGCAGGAAAACCACTCAGCACTTTCACCAAGGACTTAAACCTTCTGGAAATAATCCACAATTACCATGAGTGACAGAAGGTATCCTGATTTTGTTTCCATGCATGAAAATCTTGTATAGCATTAACGGTTTATACATCATTGAAATAAACATATATTTATTTGCAGATCTGTTAGGAGATACTAATATATTAAACAAGAACAAAAACAGTTTTCATGATTATCCCCTCTCCCATTAGCTGTCATCCAAAAGTTTCTTGCCATATGAAACAAAATTCCTATCTGCCACATATATAAGAATCAACAACTTTATTATTATTATAAGATTTTTTTAAAAAGTTGTTAAAAATAGAATAGTCCAATTCAAAAACAAGTTCTTGGCACTCTTAAGCATCTTTTTTCTCAGAGTAAATATAAATGCACCCAAACTGATATGCACCACAGTGAACATCAAACTGGCAATTGCATGCAGCCTCTCATCCCACTAAGCAATGTATCTTTGCAGAACATTTGACAGTCTGCTGAAGCAAAACTGAAAGTCTGGCAAAAACAACCCTCAGACACAGTGTAGGAAATACGAATGACAGCAAAAACACAAGACGAAAAATCGTCTTTCCAAAAGCATACATAATGTCTACAGTATTCACGTATCACACTCATAACTGGCTGGACGGAAATTCGCCAGAAAATTTGCTGAGCAGAGCATCAAACCAAAAATGTTGAAAACAAAGTAGCTTACCAAATGGAAACAACAAAGAAGACAAAGTGCAAGTGCCTACGATGTGCTGTACATGACAAGAGTAAATATTAGCACGACAGAAAATGGTTTTAAAACACAATGCATATAAGTGCATGACAACATGACTAAATCTGAATGCAATTTACAATTGCCAGGTTGCCCTCCAGATATGCTTCGGTATTTTAATAAAGTGAATTCTTCTTTCATGCACTGTTTACTTTACTCGTGAATCCTTTCTCTCTCAGTATACATGCACAACCATTCGATCATCTGTGTTCCTGTACATGGCTTCTTTTGGTCTACCTTTTCACAGAGAAGTGTACAAAGGGATGCAGACAGCCAAAAAAAAATTTTTTTACAAGGAAAGGGAAAAAGGACATTCTAAAGTTTGGAAATGTGTTGGCAAAATTTTGATTATCAAGTTAAATTTACTATTTAAAAAACAAGGTCTTCATCAGAGAACATGTCGGAAGAACTGAGGTTCAAGCTAATTTGTTAAATGCACTTCTCATTTCTCTCATGCATTTTGAAGAAAGTATTTTTGTGCAGTGTGTTAAGGCTGCAATGGCCAGCACATCATATGAAACCTGAGAACTACTCCATCTTAACTCCAGCATTGCAGTTCCCACATCATTCCAGGTGAAAATAAATAAATGTTTTCAGTGATGATGGAAGACATTACTCCATGGTGTTTCTCTTCTACATCTGTCATGGCCAAACATCTTGCACCAATGATGGGTATTTCAAAACATGAATAATTCAAGATTTCTCCTTTGGCCAAAATTTTCCCAAAGCTCTGCTTTAAAAAAAATGCATTGTCCCAGGTTCACAAATTCTTGATGTATGCTGAAGAAACACTGAACTGATGACAAAACTGTTTAGAAAGGCTGTTCAAGAAGTGACCCCGTGATCTGAGAAGACAAGATATTTTATCTGCAAGATGGCATTAGAAAAGAAGCATTAACCCCCTGACTGCAGCAGCATGGAACAGGACAACACAGAGAGTGTCTAGCCTTCATGTCAGTTACAACAGCTGTCTGAAAACAAACCACAAACAACAATGGTCCAAGCAACAATGCTCAAAAAGGCTTGGGTTTCCAGTCTGTTCAATATTAATGAGGAATGAAAATCTTCTGCCTGCACTGGGACAGGAGTCTTGGTGGGTACAGGGACAGCTGCCTGCAGCCACAGGGTTAACAGTCTTTACAAAAAGAATGTAAGCTACCAGTTTAACAGAACTCATTGTTTGATCAAGGCACAATGTTTATTAACAAACACAATGGCCAAACGCTGCTAAACTGTTAAAAAATGCTGCAGCAAAGAGTGCTTCCTCAAGAGACCCAGTGACATATCTTCCCAACCATTCACCAATTTCTCATCTGCCATGTAGTAACATCAATGCTGCAAAAATCAAGGCTAAGGCATACAATTCACAGGACATCCTTCTTCAACTGCACTGGTTCTTAAAGTGCAGTCCATTTTCTTGGCCTTACTGACACAGCTCAGACGTACAAGCCAAAATGTGGTCTAACCCTGAGACCTTTTGCAAGACTAAGAATGTGCAGAACAGGCTCATCTGGAAACTTGCAGAACACCAAGTACCAGCAGGCTACTGCTTTCAGTTTCACGCACAACAGGGACACAAGTACTAGCATCCTCTGTATCGCCACACATTTCCAAGGGGTAATTCTTGGACTGAAGGACACCACAGACTCACTACAGCACACGTCACTCCCAGCTCAAATCATCACGTCGCAATGTTGTCTGCAGTTTTTTCATGTCTTTTAGTACATTCAGAGCTGGGGGCCCCAGCGTTTTTTGTGGCTGACCACCTTTTGGAGCAGTACTGTGAGGTCGACGGTGGCTGGATCTGTCAGGGGACTTTCTGTTGTTTGTGAGACGACCCATTGCCGAGTGTGGCCGAGAGGCATGTTCAGATGAAGCTGTCCTTTTCTCATGCTTGGTGAACCACCTCTTGGCATCCTCCAACTATTCTCATCAAACATCAGAAAACAAAATTACTGGAGGATGGAAAAAGAAAAAAACCCACCACCAAACAAAACCAGCTAAGAAGAAAAACCAGACTGCTGGGAGAATGTAATGCGTACAATAGAGTAACCTTCTACTCTCCCACCCACCCTTCAACCCACCCTCCAATTTTTTTTTAAAACAAGTGTTTGCAAACCTCTTTCGACTGTTCATTTCCTGCCTGGCACAACACAAACGATGAGCAATAAATTTGGTAAGTTGGGTTTTCAAAATCTGGAAACACTTCTAAAGCCTTTAAACTGAAGATAAACCACCTGAATGTATTCCATTTCACCTTGCTTGTCTTCCCACTTCGTCGTATCAGTAAGACCACCACAAAAAATTTTTGAATCGGATGCTAACCTTCTGCTGGTGAAGCCTGACTCTTGAAATCTGCTGGGCCTTTGCCTCCATTTTGACAACAAGGCCATCAAGCTCTCTCTCCAAGTCCTCTCTAATCCGCGGATCCTTAGCTTCATTGACCTGGTGCATCAGCTCCTGGTGTTCGCTGTTAGATAAAACAAAACAAGAGAAACAATTCTCAAAAATCCAAAAAAGAATTTCTGTTAACCAGAAAATTCTCAGCATACCACAGATCAGTGTCTACAACATTTTTTTAAGAAATAAAAGCCCATACCTATTCACTTCAAAACATGATTTCTGAGAAAACTTTATCAGTTAAAGATGCCGAGTTCTGTCTGGCAGAAACAGACCGTTCTCAAAGCCCTACTAGGAACAGACCACACTCACAAGTCCTGCCAGGAACAGACCATGCTCACAAGCCCTAGTAGGAACACACTGTACTCACAACCCCTAATAGGAACAGACTGTACTCACAACCCCTAGTAGGAACACACTGTACTCACAACCCCTAGTAGGAACACACTGTACTCACAACCCCTAATAGGAACAGACTGTACTCACAACCCCTAGTAGGAACAGACCGTACTCACAAGCCCTAGTAGGAACAGACTGTACTCACAACCCCTAGTAGGAACAGACTGTACTCACAAGCCCTAGTAGGAACAGACCGTACTCACAACCCCTAGTAGGAACAGACCGTACTCACAACCCCTAGTAGGAACAGACCGTACTCACAACCCCTAGTAGGAACAGACTGTACTCACAACCCCTAGTAGGAACAGACTGTACTCACAAGCCTAGCTGGCCAAGCTCATCCTGCAGTTGCGACAGAAGGTCAGCGAGGTCCTGATCCAGACTAATGCTGGAAGATGTAGACGACAGGGAGGGTGAGTGGCTGTGTCTTCCCTCCCCCTCAGCACCACAGTCATGGCCGTTATACAGCGAAGAACAGAGGGCCAGATTGTGCGACTTCATCATTGCCAGCACTTTCTGCACGTTTGCACCCACCGCATGGCTCGGTGTTGTTGACTGGGGAGGAGAACAAACCTAATTTCTTTTGCTGAAGGTCAATGTGATTTGGGTAAAAAAAAAGGTATTAACTCCTGCCATATCCTGGATGAAAGTTTTTTTTTTTTTGTAAATTGAAAAACAACAGCTGCTTTATTAAAATTAAGCTTTCAATGAAGGTCTTTCTCCGCTGAATACAATAAAGGACTAAAGAAGGAAATATGACATGGTTTTAGACATGCCCTTTAGGTTTCATCCCCCTCTAAAGAACTCAAGTTTCTTTATTAATATACAGTAGCATACTTAATCTGAAGTGTACATAGCGGTCTGAACAAATATGTAAAGGAAATAAATAAAGAAGGGCGTATGATTACAAATAAACTTAAAAAAGTATTTATAAACACAGGTTAAAATTCTTGGCAATACCTTTCCTGCAACAAATGGAATCTCTGCTAGGTTTAACCGATAATGTTTCATCGGCTCAGATTTAGGAGCCAACGTCTTCTTTCCCACTGGCTTTTTCTTTTTCTTCTTGTTGACTGCAGAACCAGCGACATTTGCTCTTTTCTTTGGGCCGTTTTCTTTCTTTGTTTCAGGGTCTTGTGCTGTGTCGAGGAGCAGTCTGTGTGACACTGCTATACTTTCCAGCTGACAGAAAGTGGTGCAAATAAGAAAACATCAGACTGCCTCAGCAGCGGCTGCCCATTATTGCAATCCTATTTAGAAACACCTCTGACACAAATCGAAGATGATAAAGTATATTAAATGAACACAACAGAGAAGGGATCAATGCCTTTTCACTAACTCTTTCAGTGGATTCTATGAAAGAGATTACAGGTAGATAAATGACTGATTGACTGATGTATGAAACAATTCACTTTGAAAGACCAAGCATGCTGGCAGAAACATTTTTGCCACTCTGTAGTGTAATGCCATCTTCTTTCTACCACTCCCCTACACCTACACCCACACCCAAGACGAAGTCCTGGTGTATACTAAAAAACAGACAGTACACTGTACTTAACAAACCGCCAAGAAATGTAAACAAGGACCAAAACAGAAACTTAGTAAACAATTTCTAATTTACCAGTGTACAGCTATCGTAAGCCACTAACTCACGTCTATTGCTCTCTCCTGCAGCTTGTGACGATGGTGTCGCTCTTCTCTCAGCCTCTCCTCCAGTTCTTTTATTTTAGCCTTCAAGCAAACAGCAACAATCACTACCGGACAGGACAGCCCACCATACACTCCACTAGTGTAAACGTGGTTGTCTAGGTTATTCATCCAAAAACTTTACATGTATCAAATAATTCTGATTTGTATTAGGCTGAATAATGACAAAATAAAAAAAGGATTATATGTAATTTTCAAAGTATTGAAACTGTCTTTCTGGGATTTCAGGATGCTGATGCCAAATTAATTATTCAGTCACATTCACAGAGGTTACACACCAACCATAAGTTGAAATGCTTATAAATAATATTATTAGTTATAGCTTGACTTTTTTTTTATTAAAACAACATATTAAATATATATATATATAGTCTTTTTATTGTCAAAGCATGTGCTCCTGTTTTAATGAATTTTCCCTTCAACGTTTTTCTTAAGAATAGTATAGCCATCCAGGGTTGCTCATGCTAATCCTTAGTCAAAGACTATTCTATGATGAAACCTCAAGAAACCTTGTAGTCTGTTGCATCCCCACTGTACAATGAGGTAATACTTTCCATATAAGTAGTCAAATAAGTGGATTTGCATCTTCCAAACATGCTTGCCTATGCTGTTTGGGTACATGATTTTTTTTCTGCTGTCTATACATGTAGTTTGCACAGAGAACAGATTTTTACAGCTGATTTATTCTAATAGGAAAAAAATTTCACTAAGCACTGAGAATATGAACCCCCTTAGATCTGTTCTGAACACCACAAAGTAGTAACTGGTAAACTTTATTATCATCTACCTGAGAAAAGCATGATTTTTCAAGCTTTAGAAATCAACTCAACTGGTTTTAATCATAAAATCATTTTCAGATATACCAAATGGGTGGGTAAAGCCCCTGGCCAATAGTTTTGCAGTTCAAGCCATTAAGCATATTTTCATTTTATCAATATCACTTTTATGAGAATAAAACTGACTTTGGCACACAGTCACAATGCTTTGGCATCCAGAAGGCATTGGTTTGATGTTAATGCATGTACCCCAAACGGTGTACAATTCAGGTGTCTGAAACGTGCTTATCTTCCCCAGCCTCTCAACACGCATGCATGCCACAGTGGAAAGGTGGAGTCTTTTGTGCAAATTACAAGCCAGGCTGCAAGGCTTTAGCTTCGACTCAGTTTCCCGTAAACTTATTGCAGAAGAACATGTCTCTGTACTCCAAGTGATTATGCTGAAAATGTGGCATCTGTATGACCGACTATTGCCTTTCAAGACTTTAACTCTTTGCACTCGCTTGGCAATGATGGCATAGATTTAGTTTATGATGCTGATCTCACATAGATATTGGCATGTTTCACAAAAATATTGTTAATAATCTTAAACACTTTCAAAAATATACTTTATTTGGAAAGATCAATTCTTGGACTTTAAAATTCTTAACGAATTATTGGAAAAGTTTAAATATTACTTACCGCTTGGTGCTGATGTGGTTACTGTATGTACGAAATAAACAATGTCTGAAATTTCCAACAAATTCTGCTTGTCACTGCTTGCCCATTTTTGACGTCTCTGCACTGTGTATTATTTTTACTTTCTGACCTTGAATAAAATTCAAGATGCAGTAAATTCTCTGAACTTTCTGCCTAAATTATATTTAAAGTATCTTTTTCTACCAAACTTGATCTGATCTGAAATTTTCTCTTCCATCTGGCAGCCATTTGTTGTGAGTTATGCAATTGTCCTGGTAAACAGGTAGTGAAAAGTAACGCAAACTGAATCTAAATTTTTAAAAGTCATTTAAACAGTACAGGGGATACAACTGATAATAGAGCTTTCCAATGATACCAGGCTTAGTTCCCTTACACCGTTATATGCATCAGCGGGAATTTTTAAAAAGTGTTGCAACATAGGTTTCGTTGCATTGTTAAAGGTAAATTGACCATCAAAATATCAGTTTCAACATGAGTGCAAAGAGTTAATACCAGCGGCACAAGGCGGTCATATTAACATCTAACTTGATTTCTCTGCAAGACAAAAGAGATCCCATGTGATGGAAGATTTTTTTCTAAAAAAGTATATCTTCAGAACATGTCATATCTGCCTTTTGTGGAAGCAAGCAAGACTGCATGACAACTCCAGTTTGAGTCATCTTGACGGGTTTAATAGACGACCGAGGACAGAATACAGTGTTTCACTATGAGTTGGTATTTACCTCTGCCAGTGTCTGCGTGGCTGTCAAGCGTAAATGGTCTCGCTCCAGTTCGCTGATCCTGTCCAGCTGAACCCGATAGTTTGGTGCACGGGGAGAAGATTCATGTTGATGTTGGAGTGTTTCTGCCTTATGCATTGCCTCGGAGCGATCATGTTCTGCATTTTGCACCATTTTTCGCATGTAGTCCAGTTGTTTCTCCAACAACTGACATCGTGTTTCTGCTGATGATAACTGGGCCTCCAGATCTGCACAGACAAAGGTAAAACTGATCACAAAAATAGCCCCAGTGACTTTTGAGATCATAAATGTGTTCATATCATCTAAATATATATATATATTTTTAAAGTCCTCTTGCTTTCAGTCTCTAACAGAAGTGGTCTGCATTACGAACTTTCCATGCAGAAAACAAACAAGTCACCTCTGCCAGTGCTGGTGGGGTTTCCTTGAGCCTGGGTGTCACTGTCCCTGAGCTGGGTATTTTGGTGTGTCTTGGGTTCCAGAGTATTAAGCTTTGCTTCGGTATCTCTTCGTTCCAGCTCGAGCTTCTGCATCTTTTCCTGCAATGCCCGCAGCGCTGACAAGACTCCTACACATATCAACAGAAGACATCAATCTATTAATCAATCATCAAC
Organism: Lanistes nyassanus; assembly: GCA_004794575.1. NCBI lineage: Eukaryota > Metazoa > Mollusca > Gastropoda > Architaenioglossa > Ampullariidae > Lanistes > Lanistes nyassanus. The sequence goes on along the minus strand of SMGT01009054.1, from coordinate 474,540 downwards.
ATTAATTAATGTCATCACCATTATCATTCTAATAAAAAAATCTTCTTCTTCATCATCATCATCATCATCATCATCATCATCATCATCATCATCATCATCATCATCATCAAATATTACAGTTGTATTGTCATTTGGAACTAAGGGAAGCCAAATCTTGGACAAGGAGGAAAAGAAAATTAGGAAGTAAGTTCTATTATTAATGTTTTATTATTATTTTATTATTATGAAAACTGGTACACTTACCATCTCTGTTGGACTCTGGGAATGACATGGTTGGCCTGTTGGGGGAGCGCTGGAAGCTGGAGTTTATGAAAGGTCTTTGTGGAGGATACCCAAGGAAGGACACGTCTCTTGAGCTGTCCAGCCCACTCACACCCCCATTGGACACAGCTGTTGACATCGAGGCCTCTGCTCCCACCGGCTCCTAAGACACAAGAACATGGATGATAGCTTACAGCCAATGTTCTGCAATAATATCTTGCAGTTCATGCTTTAGAAGGAGAACTTACAGTTAATGTTCTACAATGGTAAGTTACAGCTAATATTTTCCAACGGTCACTTACAGCCAATGTTTTACACCAGTACTGGAGACCATCTGGTGCCAAAGATCAACAAAACAACCATCTGTTGAACCTTCTCAGATCAGACCATATTTAAAAACCAAAAGCATGACAAAACAAAACAACCCCCTCCCCCCCCCCACCAACAAAAAATGAAAATGGACATCAACATGAAGCTCAATCTCTATTATACTACAGCGCATACACTTTACAGGTAAGCTCCATCTCAAATTACAATTAGGTACATTCCACAATGTCTATGTTGCACGCTTCTGTACCTTGGTTGTTTCTCCATGACCGTTAGATCTAAAAATATTCAAATGTTTATGTTTAACAAATTAAAAGTAGACTCTATAATCATACTACGTATTTGTAATAAGCTCTGCCAAACCACATTATGAACACTCAGCAGCTGTGGCAAGAGAAAAGAAGGGTCTCCTTACTTATTCAATATTCAGTGTACTTAGAATTCAAATCATATCTCTGTGTCTCTCTCTGTACATACATACACATACTTGCACATTTATTTATATATGAACACCCCCCATGCAATAGTCTAGACTGGAATTGTTTCCGTAGTTTGGTGCTTCTTTCTTTTGTGGGGTTTGTTATTACTGTATTGCAAGATGGGTAATTAAGGGGTGGGGAGGTGGGGGGTGGGGAATGGACTGGGCGATTTATGTATCTGTATATTGCTGCCCAGTTCCGTTTTCCCCCCTCTGCTTTGTGTGTGTGTGTGTGGGGGGGGATGGAATGGGTGTTTTTTGTATCTGCATTTTGCTGCCCAGTTACATCCCCCTCCCCCCACTGCTTTGTGTTTGTGGGGGGGGGGGGGAGAGATGGACTGGATGATTTATGTATCTGCATTTTGCTGCCCAGTTACATCCCCCCCCCCTGCTTTGTGTGTGTGGGAGGGGGCGGGGGGAGATGGACTGGGTGAGTTATGTATCTGCATATTGCTGCCCAGTTACATTCCCCCCCCCCTGCTTTGTGTGTGTGTGTGTGGGGGGGGATGGACTGGGTGATTTATGTATCTGCATACTGCTGCCCAGTTCCATTTTTTTCTTCTCTGCTTTGTGAGTGTAAGAACATGCAAATAGTTTGAGATGGTGATAAAGGTGATTATGTAGATGAGCGAGACAGGGCAGCAGAAATAACGTGGTTATATTTATTGATTACATGGTAGTTGAACAAGTTTTGTATGGCTGCTTTTATGATTGCTTGATAATATTACATTGCTTTCCATGTGCAATGTTTTAGATTGTCCCTTGGCAATTAAACGATCTTGTCTTGTAATCTATGTGCAAGCAAACAGAAAGAAGAAAATGGAATTTGTTCCTTATAATTACTGTGCCCACCCACCCACCCCACCTCCACCCCAACAACAGTATAATTAACACAAGCAAGCAGTCTTACCGCAAAGCAAAACAAGGAACTACTTTGGCCAAGAATTTTCTCTAACATGATGAAATGCTTCATGCTGTATTCCAATAATCTGCAATTATTTATGAATATAACTGTCCAAATAATTCTACAACTGGAGGGTGATAAAATGTTTTGGTGTGTGTGTGGGTCGGGGAGGGGGGGGGGGAGAGATTAAGTCTGGCAAGCAGTCAATCCAAGCTCTTTCCAGAGAGGAGATTTTTACACTTTACAGCATGAAGATAGGTTAGCAAATGTTTTCTTCCACTCAAAAAAGAAATGAATGAAAATAAAAATAATAGAAGTCTGCCATTAAAAAAACACAGAAGCAAGCTGGGTTTTGCGGTTAGACCATGTACTCTGTTGTTTAATGGGGGAGGGGCGGACCAGTCTCAGGAATGTTTTTTTTTTTTGTTTGCTTTGTTTTTGATCTTCCTGTTTTGATCTCCCCTTGGAACCCAAACAAAACTTAATGGGGAAAGAGGGAAAAGCTATAGCACGCATAACTAACACGACGACAAATGGAACATTAATCGACTGTGGTGTGTAGCGTGACCTCAGCAAGCAAAGTCAAGTACACCTGACGCCCAGGTGTACGCATTCCACCAACCCCTGCCCTCCTCAGCGCGGTTCTCTACAGGCGTCACCACAGGACGATCGCGCGCAGAACGCGTCTGGTCTCGACACGAAAAGGGTATCGAGAGGGGGGGGGGGGCTCTCTGCCGGTGGGGTGGTCTGAAGGGGAAAGTCTGCAGGCAGTTTTTTTGGTTTATCTACACGCTAGCCCCTCACCCGTCAGACCCGGCTTTTTGTCACTGGCGGCAACAACAGCACCGATCCTCCTAGGGAAGGGCACGCGGTCGCGTGTCGGCTGATTATGAACGTCAGACCTCGACCCTCGAACATTAATTATAACCCAGTGGGGAGCTGATCGAAGGCCACGAGCAGACCATATACTACACCCACCCTGACCTCGCTACTTTCGTCTTCTTGAGACCCCCCTCCCCCCCCCACGCCCCCCCACACACCTTCGGTCATTTCGTCCGCCCCACGGTCTGAGCAAAAATCGGCTCAGAGAAAAAGTCCATTCTGCAAAACTGCTAGGTAGTCTGTAGACTGGAGGTGGACTTGTGATTTCCAAACGCGTGCGTCGGTCGGCTGAGTCCCCCTGACCGGTGCGTCTACGCAGGAACATACGGAATTCGCCATGGTCCGAACGACGGCGACCCTACATGTTGGCCACGGCTGGTTTGCCTGAATACAGGTATTCCCATCTGTATTCCACTGGGCGAACAACCGAAACGACCCCTCTTACGATCGCAAGGGTAGATACCAAAGCTCGTGCAAGCCAGGTCAGCTCCGATACGGATAATGCAATGCTTCCTTACGGCTGATGGTAACTACACACCACGGTATGACAAACTAGGGTTGGCTAGCATGAGCGTCCTCTCGTTTCGTTAAGGTGAGCGTAAAATACACCGCGAATGGGACCGCTGTCATGACCAGAGGGGTAGATACACCCATGCAATCCACCCCCGTGAACGAACCATCTCACATGCATGTGCATGTCCAAAGGGACAGAAAGAGGCGTCATAGCACCAGGGCACAATTTGTGGGCCAAATCCTCGTTAGATCAGTCCCACTGAGTTCTAGATGTCACTCAGAACAGATCTCATGACGTTACCAGGTACAGTATCCTGCCGTCTTAGACGGGCGTTACGAATGCCAGCAACAGCTCTTTTCTCTCGCTTAATCTCTCAGTCCAATGGCTCTCATTGCCGACTCGTTGGCCGCTGGCTGGACTATTGTGCTCCGGTATTAACCTCTTCCATTTTTATCGAGACCTTGTTTGTGTGGTGTGTGGTGTGTGTCTGTGTGTCCTTGCTCCCCGCTCCCAGCAACTACGCATAAAAGAACCGTGGCCGAATCAATAGGCACTGAAAATAAGAGATATCTCTTTAATATTGCCAAACAGACTGAGTACGCATGCCTATGCACGGACGCGGGCGCACACACCCTGAACCTTTCAGAAAAATTCAACAAACACCACTTAGAGACTGGCTAGTTACTAATGACCAATGAGCAAATCTCGGCTATAATCCAGTCACAGCCAGAGAAATTGTGAATATAACAGAAACGTATACGATTGTAATTCCTTGCCTATAAATATTCTGATTTTCATTTTAAAAGTTTGGAAAATTCAGACTTACTGTTTCACCTTGACAATATTATGAAGTAAACAGTGTGTTCAGTCGCATTATAACATCCCTTTCCAAACAAGGATTCCACCATCCGCCCACAAATACATATATATATATATCAGAATTCATTCAATAAAGTCCTTTTACAGGGCTAAAAACAGGATTTAAAAATCTACTTGCCTGAATGCACAATTCACTTGCCCGACTCTCACACCACCAGCACACCAAAATAATAATGTAAAAAATGCTTGCAAACTTTGCAGCTGGAGAACCGATTGTCGATTGTTGCTTGGCCATCACGGCATGGCATTACTTGGTCACGATCGTCTAAGATAAATGAAATTCCACACTAATGTGATGGTGTACGGTCTCTGGGGCAAATTTTCGTGGCCTTCGCGTACGTGGGAGAATGCGGTCCTATTATCAAGCTTTGCACTGAAAGAACCACCAGACTGATAGCTGCAGTAAGGTGGTCAGTGCGAACAGGCAGTTTAATCTTCGAGGTATAGGCCAAATGGAGTTTTCACAATATTTAACTCCAGAAATAATTCTTGACCACTCCTGGATCCGAACCAGCAACATACATCCGCACGCCAGTGCGTAGCTCTAGTTGCAGAGGTATACAGTTACCCACCCACCCAATCCTACGTTATATATTTAGGTGAGAGCGGGGCGCTATTAGGAGGACAATGCCATGAAGTAGCAGGTATCAGATAAAAAAAATCATTAAAATGTTACAACAAATTGGAGCTTGGATAGCTCTGCAGGTAGAACTGCGGACTAGCGTGAGGATAGTGCTCATTCGAATCGAGGAGTCGTTAAGTATTATTTCCTGAAGTGAAACATTGACCCCATTTGCCCTTTCCCCCGAAAGTTAAACTGCCTCTCCATGCTGGCCATCTTACTGCAGCGATCAGTCTGGCGCTTGATTTAGTGCATGTCTTAGTAATAGGACCCCATCCTTCCATAGTGCGAAGTCACCGCAGGGTGGAAGTACTGTCCCGACCCACCGAATTTACCTACCTAACAACGCAACAATTAAATCCGTGACTGTCTTTAAACAAAGTAAAATACACATTTTTTTTTTAAAAAAGCAAAGAATTTATCCACAAAGGGAAGACAGTGACAAACATTACGGGTTCTGCTCTTCTTGTAGATATATGACGAAGTTAACAGAATGTGGAGGAAAACGTGTTACGGCTGAAGTACATTTCTAAGGGCTAAAATAACCATGTGGTCGAAAATGAAACTGCCTACAACAAACATTAATCTGTATACAATTTTGAGCTAATAACAAAAGAAAGTAGAACCCAAGTACAATCTAAATGTATATGTTCCTTTGACTTACGACTGTTCTAGAAAAATGTTAAAATTAGGTTCTCTTCGCACAGCGTTAACTTCTAAGATAGTGCTACCGATCAGGGTATTGTCTGATAATACGGCTAGCGACTATAGATACCGTGAGGCTGGCTGCGAGTGGCGACTGAATGCGTTGCACAAACAGGCGAAAGCTGCACTCAGTGGAATAGACACGAAAAGTTTCACTTGCTCGATCGGGCAACTGGACGAAATTTTTACTTGCCCAACAAAGGGTTTGGTTGCCCGAGGCAGTCGGGCGAACGGCTGTTAACCCCCCACCCCCACCCCACAAATCTTTGCTAATAAACCCCGCCAAGCTGCCTAAATACCCCCATTTTCTCCTCGTTGCTAGGTTAAGAAAATGCTACCTTCAATTCGACTGAATAATCCTGCGATGACCACTCCCCCGATCCTGCGTTCTCTGTAATCCTGAAGTGTTCCAGCGAAAACTCGAATGGCAAAGAAGAGATCGATGTGAAAGTCAATCCTAAATATGAACTGGCACCTACCCTCTCTCTTTTCCCAGTTTCTCAGCAAGCCCCAGGCGATCCGTAGTGTCCGAAGCTGTTAACCCACTGGCGTAAGCCGGAGCTCTACACGACGCATTCTTCGCTGCTTGGAGATACTGCAGATGGGCTTCGGAGGTGCTCGTAGACTTACAACGACCCTCGACGGCAGCACTCGAAATTCGCGAGATGATTTTTCTGTCCACACTACCGCCTCTCACACCACGATCGACATCGTAAATAACTCTTCCAACAGCCCTGCGGAATTCCTTGGGGCAACCCCCTTCTGATCACTGCACAAAGCCGGACTGAAGAGAAGGCGAGGGAGAACCGGCACTGTTCGCTTTCCTTTACCTGTCTGGGCCGACGTCGCACGAGTGAAAGAAGCCCCACCCTTCTCACTTGCCTGCCGAGTGAATTCCCTTTCAAATCCGTGTACTCAAGGGATTGAACTGCATGGTGTTGGTAATGACGGACTATAAAGTTTTTTCCCGCTCTTGGTGTCATGGTTTACGTGTAGTCCAACCTAAAGAACATCTTACTGTCTCAGTTTCTCATTTACTGGCTTATACGACTAATACCTGCAAGGGTGACCTGCCACAACACCAATGATTGAGGAAAAAAACTAGATGACTACAGTCGAATCAACGCTGTTACAAGTCCGACAGGGAAGAAGGATGTGGAAGAAGGGGCGTGCGACTATGAGAAGTTCTTTCATCTCAGCACCGGTTCTCCTCACCATCCGTGCACAGCTATACAGAAGGAGCTAGGTAGCTTTAGATGGACATACTTTCACCTGGCGCTGATTTCGCATTGTGGGGGG
>SMGT01009054.1:448899-467645 GCA_004794575.1 Lanistes nyassanus | reverse complement strand
GGGGGGGGGGGGGGGGTTTGAAACAATTAAAGCTGCAGGCAGATGGCTTGTGCGGACAGCCACCCGGTTTCATACGCGAGGGATGGCGGAATGGAGTCTGCGGATTGAGTGTTTAACGCCAGGATATAATCTCTTAACACTCCTTGATTCCAACCCGGGCCTTCGACACACGACTCAATGTTCTGACCATCGAAGTGTCCGGGCCCCTTTTAACATAAAACTCGGTAACTTTACCACTGAGGCACGCCAGCTGCGCATACAAGGAGCTTTTGAGCAGAGAAAGGCCGGCTCACACGATTCGACGCAGTCGAGCGACATCTCCCCACCCACCCCCTCTTTCTGCAGCCCAATTTTCACCTATGAAACATCCACAGGAAAGAAAACAAATGTTCAAGCACCCGGCACAAAATATTATCTGGTGCTTACACGCTAGGAAATCACATAAGCCTGCATGTTTCGCGCCGCTTTCTGTGAAAGCGATACCCACCATTATGTGCCCGACGCTGTACTCTCAGGGTTAGGTAAACAAGTTTGAACACGGCGCTCGCAATGAATGATACGCCTGTATGCAATCTGCCTCGGCGAAATACACCCTTCAATCAACAAAACGGCAGGTTGTTACGCTTCTGCCAAGAAGAATACGATCGCCGACCAAAGGAACCGACAGAGCAATACATAAAAAAGTCATATTCGCGTGTCATGCTACAGGTCGCGTGTGCTTTAAACTTCTTACGCCTTTCCCAGGTGAATCTGCCGTATTGCAAAAGCTCGCAGACAATTATAAACACAGATAATGAACACAAAGAAACGAAACCTAGACTTGCTCACTTACAGTCATCAGACAGGTTAAGTACCCGATCGGCAGGTCCATTGCAACTGAGTTGTTCTCCACTTTACTGCTCTAGACGCCTCCCAAGATCTACATTTTCTCAGCTTCTGTAAGCTACCTTCTAGGGGCGCTCAAGGGGATTGTAACCGGACGAATTAGATTCTTAGTTCGCCAAACCTGAAAAACAGAGAGTGAGGGGGGGCACAAGGTAATTTACAGGGTGAAACAGGGACCAGACAGTGGGGCGAAGAGCAGAAGAAACGAAAAGAGAGACAGGCGAAGTGAATGAAGATCGGGTATCTACAGGGCACTGCAAGGATGGAGGGGAGGAGGGAAGGGGGAGAGAAAGAGTCAGTCGGCAAGAAGGGTGACAGGATTCCGTGTTTTCCAAGTACAGGTGTGAGGATGGAGCAAGGTCGCAGCACAGACCGAGCCTGAGGTGCTAATACAACCCTGCCAAGGCGCGCGGCGCTCGGCCAGCCCTAACCCAGGCATCCACGATTTGCGCGTGCTTGCGATAAGTGATTGAGTCTTGCCAGAAATGGAAGTTATGTTCAGAAGGCAAAGAAAAGAAGTTCTCGATACAAATAACACGAAAGAATTTCTGTCAGTGAACTCAGTTCTGTATCACTTTCTTTTGACTCGGGGGAACCGTGCGAGCCCGCCATACAAAAGCCAAGTCCCGCACCACACGACTGTATTTTGACGCACTGCATCCACTGCCCCTCTGCGAAAATACAGAAAACCAAAGATACGCGATGCCGGCCGGCAGCAATCACCACAGACGATTCCGACAGCACATTCGACAGCATCTAAACACAAGACAAATGGAGATATTAATCTCGGACACGTAACAGGTAAATCCGAACCCTGGCACACAAATGAGAAAATGGGCGTTTATTCGAGACAACAGGCGCGCTAAGACGAACTGTTACGCTCCATTACGTGGGGTAATGCAATACCTCGATTTTCCGATTCTGTGATAAACGGCTGGCCGGCGGAAATGGCGGGCCTAGCCCTCTGAAAGTCAGAGGCCGTGAGCATGGCAAACAGTATAAGCTCTAATACCCACGTAACACAAAGCATTTGAATGCCTGATGTCGGTGACGTCAACTTATGATTAAACTCAGGCGGGTTCGAATCCACGTGGTCCTTCACTGCACACAGAACCGGTCCTTAATCCCAGTGACGCCACAACGAGGTTAAAAGTGCCGGACACAGCCGCCCATGAAACCATGAAATAAACACACTGAAACCTATCCAAAACACTCATTTCAATAATGTGACCTAGAAGGTCGTAGGCGGGACATGCGGGAGGCAGCTTCCGACAGTCTCTGCCATTCTGGTCTGTCGAGTGTGTATTGTTGATGTTATGAAGTTTTCACGAAAATACATAAAGCGTATTTTGTAAGACGTAGAAACATTAACAGAAAGCTGTTCAGTGTACCGGCTAATGTATGTCGAGTACCTTTAATATCCCACAGAGGCGTGAAACATCAAAAGTACACGATGGGAAAGGCTGCAATTAACAGAGACATCGTGAAATCGTCCTCAATTAAAAGCATTCTGAACACAGCAATTAATTTTAAGGGTCAAAGCAATAATGCTTATTTTATGGAGAAAGCATGGTTTTCACAGGAGCACTCTGATTAAACCTAGGTAACTGTTGATTTTCCCGACGCCGCAACAGTTCAACTACTTTATTATAACTATTAACCTGGAAACACATTCGCTCGAGTTCTCGCTCCAGACTTAACACAGCAAAAAAGAAGATTGCAGCAGATGAGGGGGTGGGGTGGGACGGAAATGTTGAATAGTCTTCAAAGCCTACTAAAAACTGGCGCGACGATCACACCAGTAGAGCGATGTTAGACAGACACCACACGGTCAAAGCCTTCCACGGTCAGGAAGCGCGGGAATGTGCTGTTTTGAGAGCGCGTTCGGTGAAGACAGTTCTTTTAAACTGAAATAAAGTTTTGTTTGGGGAGCAGGGCAGGCCTGAACAGTGGAAGGCTAGTATTCCACAGGAAAACAAATAATCACTAACTATTCAAACATCTCAGAAAAATCAAGTCTCTCGCTCATTCTCTCTCATTCTCCCCACCCATCCACAGGTAAACATGCTAGTGGATCAACATTATCATCCGTAAGACCAAACTCCACACACATCCAAGCGTCAAATTTAGGTATTTTTAGCAGGCACGACCTGTCCTGTCTTCTTTATTGTGGGAGACTCTGCTCGTAGAATGAGATGTCACCCGACACAATCGATATACTGTACGCGGTTTGTACAAGAACACCCCGTTGTTCCCGGACGCACGCCTCCCTACGACAGCGTAGCGATCTCCCGAAGTTGATCTTTTGTTTGCTGAGCTATTCTGCGAGGCGCATAGCATGGTATCGTTCAAAGTGGTTCCACTATACAGACAACATGAATCTTGTGAAACGAAGACTTCGGGACCAACCACTACAGATCCGCTCGACAGTCTGAAAGCCTTTCTCAACAAAACACACACTCACATATTTTGCAGATTCGCCTTTACCGCAAGAAGATACGACACTTCACACAAGCCCCAAAGAGTGAAAAAAAAAACCTCAACAAATTTGCGTCCGACTTTACGGGACCTCGTCCTATGCTGGGTCGCAGAAACGTGTCCTTTAATCGAGAAAACCTCAAAGAACGAATGAATGATGAACTGCAGGCGTGCTTTGAAAAGCTGCATGGTGTCCCATCTGAAATTGTGTATAAAATATACGGACTGATTGTCTTGTAATCTGTGGTGGCGGTAGGGGGGGGGGGGAATTGGAGCTTAACGTCCAGCCACAAACTATGTGCATATCAGGACGGTGTTGCTCAGACAAAGTTTACGTGCTGCCACACGTGGGACTGATGGCGCAACAAGGGCCTCAGTCCCACCCAGTCACATTATACTGACACCTGGCCAACCAGTCCTAGTACTGTTCCCTGTAGTGCCAGGCGTCTGGCAGGGCAGCTACTAGATTGACAATTTTTATGACTCAGCCGGGATGCGAACCACCGACCTCCCGCCTCGGAAGCGGACGCCTTAACCACTAGACCACCGAGGCGGTCTGTAATCTGTGGTGGGATGTCGTCGGACAAAGGAGGTGGTTTGGGGAGATAAGGGAACTGGGGTAGCTCGGACAGGAGGCCACTCCCCACAGCACCAGCAGACCGGTACGTCCACACCCGGCGGTCGACACGGCGATGCGACACGATGCGACACGACGCGACACGACATGGTGACGACTGACCCCCTCCCCCAACCCTCCGGCCAGTGAAGCGAGGTGTTGCTGAGGCGAAATCGGGGAGGCACGCGCGGGGTACAGACAGCGACGGCCGCGGTGACGACCATGGTTCTCGGTGGTTTTGACTGAAACAGCCTTTTGGCGTCGTCTCCAAAATAGAAAGTGCTTGTCATGTCTTGCTTGACTTCAATCACCGCGCAGTCGTTTGATTTACAAGCAAAGCACTCTTACAGTAAATTTGTGTATTCACTTTTGTTACACTCATAAGAATTATTAACACAAATATTCACAGCCTCATTTAAATCAATTACAGTTATACACGACAGTGATGTACATGTACAACCAAATTAGAAAAAAATGTAATCAACAGTAAATTTTCCATCATGTATCACAGTTAAAGGTTAATTTGGGCAGATAGTGCAGCAGAAGCAGCCACTCAGAAGTACACACTTTGTGTTTACTGCACAAAGACCCACCCAGTTATCTTTCCCTTTTGTAAAATGGGGATCAGATTTCCACAGCATCCCATGGGATTCCCGCTGTTCAACTTTTCTGAGGCCACTCAGGTCTAGAAAAATTGTATTACCTTCCCAAATGTACTGACACTGAGATCCAATTTCTATCAGTTTGCAAAAGGTGACACAGGAGGGCTGGGTTGGGGGTCTGGGGTGGCAGCTAAAAGCAGAGGGCACATTAGTTGGTAGCACAGTTCAGTAATCTATCTCAATAATACCAGACTATATCAAACTAAGGTCTCCAAGTTCATTTAGATTCTGAGAATTTCTGCCCACAGATTTTGATTCCACTTCAGTCATCTTGAAAAGAAACCAAAAATGAACTAAACAACATATTATTCTTTAAATTATTTGAATTAAATTAGCTTTCAAATCTAATGTCTGTGGCAACTTGCAGTTAAATATAATAAATACAGTATACAAAAATAAAGTCTGATATCCAAGATCAAAGGTGGTCATCTGAGGTAACAAGGTAGTCTAATAGGGCAACTGCTTCCAATGATTGCCTGCACTTCAGTCCTGTCTAAAGCCTGAAGTTCATTTGTATGCATGCACACACACAAAACATACCAGGCAAGAGAAAGAAAAAGACCTCATGGAAGATGTGGGTGGGTGGGTAGGCTATGATAGAATAATCCTTGTGACTTTAGAACATGTACTACAATACAGAAAGAGTTGAGAGGGGTGGAAAGTGAGGGGGAGAAGAGGGTATGAAAGACAGCTACTTAGTGCATCAGTAGGTACTGATACTACTTGGTAGGTGGCCTCAGTGTGTTCTATACAGAGATGCATCATTGATCACCATGGTGTTAATAAACACGATTAAGAGCTTCTTAATAATTGTGTTGCTGAGGTAATATCTCAAGTTTCCTTTTACAAAATCAGATCTATCAGGAAAGTTGCAGCCAGTAGTCAAATTCAATCTGTTGGGAACTACAAGGAAAAACTAAACAAAAAGTTTCACCAGAAGATGACAGAAAGACAATATGGGTCAGAAACACTAATGCCATTTGTTGTCTTGGTCCCTAGAGAGTCAATTCCATAGTGAGAAATCTGATGCAGGTCTGGTTAGGTCATAGCATATGCATACGTGTGCATCACTGGTTACTGTCACAAATGTGGTCCGAGGATTCAAACAGCCAATTACAAGTTAAATTAGAATCATTTTTGATCTCAGCATTTGGGTTAGGGTTAGGATAGGTTTGGGGTTAGGGTAAGTGTTTTCCCACCCTCCATGTGCACATGGCAATCTGTATGCCAGACCATATTTCTTGGTGGACTGAATTTCTCATCACACCAGGGGTTTTCCATACAAATAGTATTCCATGACACTGAGTATTACTGACAGTTAAAAAACAAATACAAAATACAAATTAAAAATACAAGAACAACTAAGAACAAGACTGGACTCTGTGCTCTTACATAATATATATATATATGGAAATAAAGGTGATTTCTTGTTTAGAACACCTATAATCCACCTAGAAAATAGAATCAATACAGATTGTGCACCTTGGAAATGCGATGAATGCCTGGCATACAAATTATTCATTGTTCAGTAAGTCTTAGGATTGATTGCAGCTAGTTTTGAATAGCTTTTCATTGATCTTGTTTGTTATATTTCAGGAGATTATGCACAAATATATATGAGATATCTGTGTCTTTTCACTGTGGATGAGAATTTTACCTCTGATGTCTTCCTGATAGCTGTTCGTAAACATTTTATTTCAATGATGTACTTGAGGCATGAAAATATAGATAGATTGAATACAGAATATACAAGGATTGAATAAATAAAATTTCTGAAATTAACAGGAAGCATGCAATAGCCAGAGTACTTCCCAGAGATATTTTTTACAATGAAATTTACAATCCTGAGTCTATGTTAAGTATGTACATTATATTACTAAGTTAAGTTTAAAATATTACTAATGCAGCATAAAGTCACAAATTATTTTGGAGTTAAGTGGAAAAAAACATATACAGTATCAAGAATTTCTAGATTAATGGGGTCCAATCTTGCAGTCTCAGAACCTTAAGTTATTGCCCTAAGCAAGGATAGCATAAGATTTTTTTTAACTCAATACCCTTTTTAACTGACTTTTATTGTGAAAGACGAAAATATTCAGATAATCTACATACATTATACAGTTATTCTGTCATTGGCTGTTTCCACTTATTCTTTTGTTCCAGTATTTATAAAGGACCACAGAAAAAATGTTTGTAGTTATGCCATGGGTTTTGCACCAGTGTTCTCATTTATTGATATAATGTTGTCGACTGGCGCTTTTAATCGCATTGTCGATGTAAGCGTCCTTGCACCAATACTAGGCTCTTCAGTTAAAGCGCACATTAACAGAAAATTCACGTTAACAACATGGATAAGGAAAACAACCAGTTTTCACTTTTTGTCTGATAACGTTGAGAGGCAAATGCTGCATTCTTCGATATATCTGCTTTCTCGCTATCCAAGTATTATTCATACTTGTGATTACTTTATCCGAACTAAACGATTTCTCCTGAATTTACATAATACATTTGTCATCTACAGCGTAGTAGATACGGTCAAGTGCTGATCAGCCCGATGGGTTCAAGCAAGTTCCCACACACTACTTTAATTCTTGGTATTGGCTATATATGTATACCATCAAAGAACAAAGCTCTTGCATACAAAGCAACTCATAGTTCTATCAGCATACATACCCCCATCTGTGTTCCCAGCTACAACCTTTGGTTAATGATGCACTGCAAAGAGACCAACAGTTTCGCTTCTATCAGTAGCCACATGGAAGTTGTAAACATAGCTGACTGTGCTACATCCGGGTATGAAAAGTTACAAATTGCTGCCTACATTTTCATATCCGAAGAAGAAATAATGAGCATATTTCAAAAGTTTTATATTTCAGTTATAGAAAATTGTGTTAAAACTTCTATATACGAAAAGATGGTTCTATAGAACTCGTTTTCTTGGATTAGATTTGTAATTTGACCTGGTTCCTCAATTACAATTTACGACATATTATGACGATCACAAAGTTATAAAACTTTCTCTAAGATATATTTAAAAATATAACTTAATTTATGAGTCATCTGACTAATATTTTTGTATTTCTAAATAATCTAATTAAAAATTGTATTAAAACCAAAGTATCTCCCATGTCCAAGAAACTTTTTGAATGGAGTGCGCGTGCGCATCAATGTCCGCTTCCGATTGGGGAGACGAAGCTTTTGGTGGAGGATCAAATTTCGATCTGCTACAAAGAGTGTCATGAAATTTCATCAGTAATTGATACAGTAAATGGCTGCTTTATTTGCCTGCACAAAATGTCACCGGCGGTTTCCTTTTGATGACTTATCACATGGTGATCAGCTTTGTAAAGTAGGTTGTGTTCATTTGATTTAGCTCGTGAACCTGTCCTGTGTTTAACACAGCACAATATCATATGAATTCAACTACACAATAAACATTTTAAAAATAAAGTTGCAAAATAAGCCAAAAGATGCATGCCTGGGGATGAACTTTGCATTAGATGTGACTGAGAAAATCATAGACATTATTTGATGTGACGTGATAATTGATAAGACTGAGACCCTCGGTGAGGTCAGGGACTGAGGGAGGTAGACTGAGGCTAGGATGCACTGTTCTCGGTGATAAGAGCATCAATTTACTAGATCCGTGGATGAGAGGCTTATGTCTTTTAGAAGAACTAATCGGGGGATGGGGGAGGGACACACGAACATTTTTGCTTGTGTTAGTTTGTTTTCCCTTCTAAGCAAGTAAGTGACAATGGATTAGTGTCATGATTACTGCTGAGTGGTAAATACATGTGCCTAGTATGTGAAACAAAAGACATAATGACATATTTGAAAAATCGTGTTACGCTTTGCCTTGCAGGAATGTCGGAGTAATTATCCGGTGGTCAAGTGTACATACTGTCGTGCAGAATTTCAGTTAAACAGGTAACACCTTACCTGCAACACACTCAGACAGCAGACTGATATTATAAGTGACAATAAATATGCTGTCTTTAAGGTTCTGGGACTGCAAGATGGCACCCCATTACCCTAGAAATTCATGGTATATAGTCTTTAATTAAAATTATGCATAATGTGTTAATTTTATACTGCATTGTGTAACATTTTTCAGCAGAACATAATATAATGTACATAGACTCAAAACCATATAAACATAAAGAATGTAAAAAACATTTCCATTTTCTTCTCTTCAAAACTAGTCTTCAATTCAGCCTTCACTGGGCACACTCTGTCACATTTCCTTGTATCACTGACTGGTGAGTACACCATGTAGACCAAAATGAGTTATGCTCAGCTATTGTGAGCAGGTGATTAATATATATATATATATATTGCCTGTGAACTTAAGTGTTTCTGTATGATCTTTTCTTTCCAGTAAAGGCAGCACCACCACAATTTGTGCAAAATGTGCCCAAAATGTAAAGCATTATGGAAAGGTAATTGCTTTGTTGGTAACCACACTTTTTTGTAGTCATTCACATCAACTCAGAACCCCCAAGAAACATCCAGATCTAGTGCTAATTCATTGTACAGATACAAGTATAAAAATATGTATTCATTGGAATAACAGTGGCAAGAATAACAACTGCACATAAATTTAACTATGTGTTGTTAAAAGGATTGCATGCACACACATGCACAAAATTGTTGACTGAAGTTGCAGATTGTTTTTAATTGTTTAAAAATTTGTTTGTTATCAGCCATCTGCATGTGAATACTGCAGCATTCAGGCTGCATTTATTGGAAAGCGATGTCAACGTTGCGTTAACTCAGAAAAGAAGTGGGGACCTCCGTTGGTATGTGAACAATGCAAGCTCAAGTGTGCATTTGATCGAAGCGAAGAAGGCAGAAGAAAGGTAAGCAGATGCACGAGGCAATTGAAAGATTTCACAACACTTGTATTTCTGTGGTCTCTGAAGTGGTCCTTACCTGTGTTTCTGAAGTAACTGTGATGTAAATAATGTTGCTACTTGTTGGTTTTATGCCTTTTCCAGGTTGATGGCAAGGTTCTCTGTTGGTTGTGCACTCAAGCGTATAAGCGTGTTTTGGCAAAGACTCGCAAAAGTCAAGAATTTAGCGTCGGTCTCAAACACTCGACATCATCGTTGCGAGAGGGTCAGCCTGGCGAAAGTCTGGAGAGTCGCATCAACCTTTTGACCTCCCAGTCAGAATCATCTGAAAGCAAGTCTGGTCTTGCAGCGGTGATCATGCAGTTAGCCTCAAGCAACACCAAGCTCAGCACCAGCAGCGCAGGAGGTGGCAGCAATGAAAATCAAGCCATCATGACCAGTGCTGGGGCTGGTGACAAAGGTGCATCAAACGGCCATCAGCACCGCAGCAAACATGGGAAGATCAGATCCCTGTCCGAAAAGACCTCCAGTTTGCTGGACCGCACAACAAACTTGATGGACAAGGGGGATGCACCTGCCTTGAGTGCAGGTGGCGGTGGCAGCTCTGGAATGGTGGGAGGGGGAGGAAGTGAGAATGTGGAATGGCGGGAAGATGGACATCGTCACAGCCAGCACAAGTCCAAATCCCATCACCATCACCATCATCACCATCGTCATCATTCTAAACATCATCACCATCGCCATCATGGTGAAAACAAGTGAGTGACCCTGAAGCAGTTTCTTGAGTACAAGCCATACACAGCTTGTGAGAACTGAAACATGAGAGCTTACTGGGTTTGGACAAGGTGATAATTTTACTTACTGATGCTGCTGTGCAGATGCAGAATGGTAGACGGTCTGTGATAACAGGCATTTCTGAAGGCTGATTTGTCTGAACCTATAGCTGACTCAAGCTTTCAGCAGGCAGCAAACATAAGTGGCAAAATGCACCCACTTGATTGAAAGATATTTGTGATCTCTGTCACATGAAGATGGAAATAAAATTACATTGAAAATCAAATAGGTGAAGGTTTACTCTGTTCTTTTTTCAGAGAGGAAAATGACGAGCCCAGTCGGAAAAAAACAAAGGTGGAAAAATCAGTTTCTAATGGAATTACTGTTTCAACTCCAAAGAGGTAAGCAAAGCCATGTCATGCTTTTGCATTAAACAGAAGAAGCAGACTACAGGGTATAATTTTATGGACTGTTCTCATTTTTTCACTCTCTAAACTCGTGTGGTTGAAAACAAAGGTCCAAATCTCCTTTGGCAGGTACAGAAACACTGGCTTCCTTTTTTTTTTTTTTTTTTTTGCCAACTGAGAGCTATAGTACCCATTTCCACCCCAACCCCCACTCAAAAAAGTTAGATTTGTAAATGGTTTTGAGTTCAGATGGCCATAACAAACAATTGGAGTATTTTCCAATTTGTTTGGTTGGTTTTCCTTAACAGCACAGGAAGCAGTGTATCGGATGCTGGCATTATGGATAGTGGGACCTCAGACAACGTGATTCTTATTACCCAGCTGCGAGAGCAGATGGAGAGCTTGAAAAAGCAGATTTCAGCCAAGGATGCCCAGCTTCTGGAGAAAGACAAAAAGGTAACACTTTCAGGTTCATCTTTTTGGTCTGCACCACCTACTTGATCTTTAGGCTTGTCTTGCTCTCACATCTGTTGCTAAATAGCGTAATAACTTTCGGTGACCATTTATCTCTTCCACACGTATGCCTACAATCAACTATTGCTATTGTTAACAATACAGGTTGTGTCGATAGGTTGTAAAACTCTCAGAAGAATTCTTTTGACATTACTCAAGTTTGTGTCTGCCATCTTTGTTGCCCTTGCAAAACCCTCCACAGTCCATCCGCTCCGTTTGGCCAAAGTTTGGTCAGGTGACGCACTTGTTTTACATTCTAGTTGGCAAAACATACAAATGGCCGTGAGTTGGTTGCAATGTTTTGCAGATTAAAGTATTGATGCCAGCTAAGTGATAAATGGCAGTGGGACTGCCTTAACGAAGTAGAGAGGGGAAAGATTTCACATCCGACATGGTGTTTGAAAACTAATGTTTCTGTAGTTACGTGGCACATTTCCATGACAATATCTCAGCATTAAGTGGTTATATTATCCTGCAAAAATGGCAAAAATGTAGGAAATCATCCTTCCCACCCACCCCCACCTCCATGCCATCTACTGTCCATTTTTCCCCCCAGATTTACACAGAACCACCCACGAGAATGCATAAAAGAAATGTCTTTTCATCTTTTTCTTCGTTGTGTCTTGTGCTACAGATCACAGAACTGAAAGCTGAACATTATGAAGCAGAGAAGGAGGCACGGCTGAAGGTTCTGAATCTTCAAAAACAGCATGAAGAAGCAGTCAACAACTTGCAGGTATTAAAGTTTTGCAGATATAACGTGCCAAGTTAAGTGTGTCTGTAGTTTGAGATCGCTATGATTCCACAGAGGGGTTTGATATAACTTAAGTTCGTTACTGGAAGAAATGTTTTAATGTTTTTCTCCAGCATTAAATATTTTCACTTTAATAATGCCATGATGCATGCTTCCATATGCCACTAGATTAATTGGAGTGCTTGACTTTTTTTTTTTTGTTGTTGAAAAAACCTTAAGTCCACTTTCTGCCTTGAGCCTGACCAAATGAAGAGTCAGCCTTCAAGCTTTGGGTTCTGTGCACATGTATTGCTTAGTTAAGTGCATGAGGCATTAAGTTTGTGCATGGTCACAGTCAAGAATAGTGTTCAGACAATTGCTAGCATTGGCTGGAAGATGTGGCCACTTTATATAGTTACCTGAATTCAGAGAGAACTGACACATTGTTGAAGGTTTTCAGAGTACCACTGTAAGTATTGTAAAACTGTAGGAGGTTCATGAGTGAATAGAAACTTAGCCAGCAGAAGATTAGTCTTTGCAAGGAGAAAATTGGCAGTACACCATCTTCCCTATAGTTTCCTGTGCTGGTGTGAAAGGCTTAGAGTTCGTCTTGGCAAAGAGATGTCCATCTGGTAGTGTATAGAATATATGAGTATATTTCTCAATTTTTTTCTGATATTTAGTGTTTTACTGTTTTATGTTGTGATTACTTTTGAAAGTGCTTGATATCTATTTTGGCTTTCTTTGCAGATCAAAAACCGAGAACTTCAACGGCAAGTGACCAAACTGTCAAAGGGTGTGAAAAAGAGTGTTTTAGAATCTGTTTCGGGTTCTAGCTGAGAAGCACATGTGTAACCTTTACCAAACCTGTACCTCAAAGATAAACTGATTTCGAAGGGACACAATATAGGTTAAACCAAAGAAAGGAAGGAAGCTAGTGTATGACAGATTCTGTGAAGACTGAAGAACTGTTCCAGAAAAACTGACGAAATATACCAGGAGTCTACTGCAGCTACACATGACCTCCTTCTGCCTACCCTCCTCTCTGTGCATCCTATAGCTGGAAGTTGAGGTTCTACAAGGGATATCACAAAACAGAAAGAAGTTTTTAGCTGTTTTTGCTAATGTTTGCTGCCACACAGCATCTTTAATAACATCTCAGTTTCTTTGAAACCACTTAGCAAAGTTAGTTTAAACAATGGTAGTGTGTGCCAGGCTGCATGAATAAATTACTTTTTTATTTCTGATCATTGTGATAAGGGTAGATGGACTCGTTCTTAGAGTCAGCATACACAAGGATGCAACAGGCATGTTTTGGATTCAGTGGACACTGAATACTTGCTGGAGTATGGTATCTGTAAAGGGTGGTGGGGGGACTTACCTGAACAAAGTGGATATTGCTTGAAAATTCTGGGCCTGTCTAAAAGACCAAACATGTCAGTTCTGAAACGTATTGGTAACTTCAAGATTTTACCATTATTTAGCAAAGTGTTTTGGAGGTTGGCAGAAATGTCTAAAACATGATGGAACTTTCTCAAAAACTTTAAAGTCGGGCAGTTCAGGAACTCCCAGATACTCTTACAGTCTGGTGCAAATACCTGGAATGTGAATTGACTGGCAAGAATCTAGCAGAACGTGCAAAAAGTAACAGTCTTTTATGCGAAAGCTTGCAGCTTTCAAGAGGAACATTTGCACAGTCACTTCAAGAATGTAATGATGACATCAAAACCGAAGAAGAGTGGTAGTGACAAAATATAGCAAAAACAATGTGAAGGACAGAAGAAATGTACAACCTTGATGGAGGAAGAATTTCAAAGAAAACTTCTCATCTGTTATTTGTTGGACTTTTCTATTAAAAGAATTGCATATGAACTGATTGACTGAAGTAAAGATTGACAGTTCAGATGTACTGTTCTGTATAGTATAATGACATCATATTCCCTGCGGAGAGGCACAGCAGGACACGGCCCATGTCCTACAAGATTGTAGGTACCACCAGCTGAGGAGGGCAGAGATCTGGCCAACACCAGTACTCCTACATGACAAGCTGTATGGGCCAGCGGAGGACCACTGATTTCAAGGACTGGACTTCAAGTGTGATTGGCGATCGAGAGGAAGACGACACCATGTAAAATCTGCCATCCTGACAAGTCGGGCCAGGGTTGGGTCATATATTTTATTTATATTTACATTTGGAAAGTCAGAGTTATCTAAGCATTGCATATGCGAGTCTAGCATGCATGCGAAGCACTTTTGCTGTATAGGTTTTTGATGCTGCTGATATAATAGCAAATACATCCAGTAAAATTGACATGGTTACAAAGCTGTGTGGAGATGGAAGTATTTGTAGTGCTTAAGGTTGCAATACCTATGTTATACTGAAACATATCAGTCCAAATCTGAGATAAACATGTCTCCTTTCTTTTTTAGATTTCTGTTTAAAATGTGAACTTGATTGAACTTATTGAAGACTAGAGGGCTTTTGCTGTTTTTATTACTAATAATTGTGTTCTTGTTGCAAAAATAACAGATCAGGCTAGATTTTGTTTTCTTGCCAGTTGCAGATTTAGTTAGTGTTTAATGTAGGATTTATATATTGGGAGGACCTAGACTCTGTCAGTCTGTTATTGTGGTGTAGGCGAAGCAGATCCATTGCTAAAGCCCAAAAGGCAGTCAGCTCTGTAATAAATTTAAACAAAATAATGAAAAGTGATGTGTCAGTGTCTTATCACAGACTGCCAGTTAATTTTGGTTGATAATGAGTGATGTTTAAAAAATAAATCACAACAAATCAGGTTTAGTTGAAGATTATTTGCTGTGAAACTTTTTTTTTTAACAGCTGATACAGTG
This sequence comes from Lanistes nyassanus, assembly GCA_004794575.1. Lineage (NCBI taxonomy): Eukaryota > Metazoa > Mollusca > Gastropoda > Architaenioglossa > Ampullariidae > Lanistes > Lanistes nyassanus. The sequence continues at coordinate 452,871 of SMGT01009054.1, read as the reverse complement.
GTGTTTTCTGTACTTGTGACTATATACTTGTACACTTCTTTATTATGGATGATGTTTTAGACATTTCACTTACAAGAAGTTTATAGTCGTACCATTTGTGTCAGTGATATAAAGTAAAAATAGTTCCAGGGAGACAGTGAAACTTGAAGAGTTTTTACAGTGTTCAGGTACTTAACAGATTCAGTAATTTCTGCCTTTAATACTTACATTTGTAAAAGACTTTTTTAAAAAAAAAAAGTTATTTCATCAGTATATCTTACATATCAGATAATTCTTTTTAAAAAAAAGACCTTGGAGAGAATTTTATGTTTCTTTAGAAAGGCACGACAGAACAATTTACCATTTTTGATCTTTGTTTTTTTAGATTTTGAAATAGTTGTATATGAAACAAAATAAGCTTAATAATAAGAATAATAATAATATAAGGATGATGCCATAGAATATTAAAGGAATCCTTTCCATGTTTTAAAATAAGGCATTTTGTAGCATGGACATGGTGTATTTTGGTCCTTCAGATTGTGAGAAAACATGAGGTCCACCAATGGTAACACACATTTCTTTGACCAACTTTATAATTAAAATGTTAATATGGCTTTAAAAATATTTAGCAAAATTTAAAATGTATTGTTTAACCTTCCTTCCACTATTGCAGCTGAGACAATTTGTTTTTGAAAGTGTAGCCACCAGTATTAAGCTGAGGAAAAGATTGTATTTTCGTATTTTACTCAAACTTTCAAACAATGTTTTGTCAGTTTTCAGTGAAACTGATTTTGCATACACTATACAAATGAGAGAGTGGTTGTATGACTAGCATTTGTTTTGCTTTTATATTACTTTGAGCAGCAAAGAGTTTGTTAGTTTACAAGTTCTGTTATGATGTCATAGGTGTTGATAGCAAGTTGTAGTTGAGCTATCTCCCCTATCAGTGCCCAGGTTTTCCTTTTAGGGCTCTCCTCATTGCTGTTCTTTGCCTATGATTTTAATCAAAGTGATGTCTGTTGCTGATGTTGCTTTCCAGCACATAGCCACTTGGTTAGTCTGAGTGCTGAATGCATCTGTGGCAGAGTCTCAGCTCACGTGCATCCTTAGGACCTTTCTTAACTGCAAGAATGTGTGATCATATGAATAGACGTAAATACACATGGCCACATTCAGTAAACCAGGACACAAATTCATCTAGTTAAGGCCTTTATTCATTGTGTTCTTGATTTGATCTCTGAAGCCTATCTGAACAACGGAAGCTTGTGCATGTTAGAAAATGAGCAAAGTGACTATCAGGAACACTGTGGTGAGGAGTATGATCATTTTTAATCTTTTGTCAACAAATGCATCTCATAGCCATTTTGGTGCAAGATTTTTTTGTTGTGCTTTATAAATATATGATGGCTTTTTATCATTTAACAGATAACTTGATCTGTTATATGCAAGCCAAAGTTTGAATTTGTGTATGTGAAAAGTTTTTGAGCATTCACATGAGTTTCCTTATCTTTTTTAGTTAAAAATTTACCCATCTGGTGAGAGGTTTGGATGTGCAATATGTTGTTGATGCTTAAACCACTCAGAGAGGGATTTAAAAAAAAATAGCACCTCTATTGTGGGTTGAATGTTATATTTTTTAGTAATGTTTTTCTGTCATTCACTTTCCCGTATCTGTTTGCTACAACAAGGATGTACAGAAGTCTTGTTTGTACAAAAATGTTTAATTAAACCATCAGGCAGTTAAACAGGGTTTTTTAAAAAATTGTGAGTTGTCTTTTGTATCATTCCCACTTTTTGACAAAATTGTATTAATTTTTTTAGAGACTTTCAAATAAGGGAGAAAGTTTTTAAGTGCATGTACTTGTGTTTCATATTTTTGGCATTTAAATCATAGGGTTTTTTTTGGCTTTTTAGTTCTTTGTTATAAAGAAAATTTCAATATGATTTTAAAAAGATGACGATTTCTGTATGATTTAAAAAGTTTCCTTCCCTAGTATTTAAGCCTAAAGCATCAGATGGCATATTTGAAGTCAGACGTATCAGGTTTACATTTACAGCTTTTGCCATCCTCAAAAAACAAATCATTTGTAAATATTACAATTTACATTTAATGAATCTCATTGGTTACCCATCTGTGCTTATCTGACAGAGAGGGTGGTGGTGATGATGGCTAAATTGTGGTCATTAAAATGTGAAAATTTCCAAGACTTGTCAGTGACGCATTCATCGTAAGACAGCTAACTTACGTATATCTGTACTATAGAATGAAGCACGCTCAACTACCATGTTTGCACAAGGTGTGAGTAAAACTCAAATGTATAATAATGTGGAGAAGACATTGCAAGAAAATGTATGTATTCCTCAGAACCTGGAGCACATTTCATGGCATGTAGCAGGAGTAAGAACTAATTTCAGTAGCCTTTCCCAGTTGTGTTCATTGAATTGGAATCAGACATTGAAAACAAAATATTTATACTTATATTCGAAACCTAAGTCTTCAGAGCAGCAAAACCATGTTAAGTACTCAATTCTTGTTTGATAATGTACAAAAATTAACCAAACCTTTTGTATTGTCTTCCACAAAAACACTGCAGACAATGGTTTTTAGTTTTGATTTAAAAAAATTTAATCAAAAAGCAATTCACCTGGGAGGAAAACGCAAGTCTTACTGTTGGATCTCTAGCTCAATGCTAAGCCAGTATCTGCAGCTCAATCAAACTTTCTGTCGGGTATTGTAAACATTACCTTAGGAATTGCAGATTTCATGGTTTAAAACAAAAGAAAATTAGCAAAACACACTTAAGCAATAAACGTGTGGTTCTCTGTTGAGTTACTAAAACCCTGCCCATCATGAAACATCTTGTTTAAAAGTCATTTACATTTTCAACTTGATGAAACACTAGCAGAAAGATGAGTATCCAAAAGGATTGTACACAATGTCCATAAATGCATAAACAGATTTGTTCATCTTTTTTCAAGACAGGCTTTTAAACTATTTCTTTCCATGTTTTAAGGAAATTGGGAAAGATGGTAAAGTTAAGTTTATTTAGCATGAAAAAGCTGTTCTGTCATGTAAATAGACAATCTAAGTCATTACTATTTATCATAGATATGTCTTGTTGCATATGCATGTGTACATATTTATCATTTGAATAACATTAGTGTGTGTGTTGCTCTTTTATTTAAACTGACTTGTATGTGAATGCTTCTATGATACAAAATTTTTATATAATTCTGCTCATCTCTTCTTTAGCGTAAAAAATTTAGAAAGTCATTGTCAGTATATATGTACAACTAGAGTCTGAAAAATAATACATAAAAGGAAACAAAACATTTTTATCAATAAATTTTATTAAACAAATCATTTGTGCTGTGTGAATTTTTTTCTTGTGTAACGGTGTGTACTTGTATATATATTGCTAAGCATAAAACAAGCACACTGAACACACTATGTTTTCGTGGTGGTGGGGTTGGGGAGTAAACAAGGGCACTTGTCAGAGACATTCACTAAAATTAATATGTTGTCATCTACAGAAAAGTCTCAAAGGACTTGGCCATATAATGGCAACAGTGATTTCAAAACATCCATCAAAAAAGGATATTAAAGTCTTGGCGAACGATTTATGGAACGAACAGTTCTTGCTAGAAAAATTCTACAATAATGAAAATCTAAGAACATTGCTTGGTCGATAAAGGCACACCTTTCTCAGTTACAAATCAATGTAAAACAAGGGAACTGTACCAAGCTAGAAAGGGACAAAGATGAAGACAATCTACATGTTTCGGGGCACTACCCCTTCATCAGAACGACACAAAAACTGACGAAAAAACGAAGAGGAAAAAGACTTATCTGCAGTAGATGTGGCACGTGGGCTGCATAGAGGGAGAATGACCAAGGGACAGTGAGTAAGAAGGGTTAAAAAGAGGGGCAGCCAATCGCAAGGTGGGTAGGAAGGGGGTGGAGAGTGGGCGGGGGGAGAGAGAAAGCTCTTA
>SMGT01009054.1:421431-448834 GCA_004794575.1 Lanistes nyassanus | reverse complement strand
CTTCTCCCCCCCCTGCCCACTCTCCACCCCCACCCTTCTCTACCCACCTTGCGATTGGCTGCCCCTCTTTTTAACCCTTCTTACTCACTGTCCCTTGGTCATTCTCCTGCTATGCAGCCCACGTGCCACATCTACTGCAGGCAAGTCTTTTTTCCTTTTCGTTTTTGTGTCGTCCTAATGAAGGGGTAGTGCCCCAAAACATGTAGATTGTCCTCATCTTTGTCCCTTTCTAGCTTGTTACAGTTCCCTTGTTTTACATTTAATTTGGGCTTATCCTCCAAGCAGCAGTCACTTGTTTTTCTTTTACAAAACAATCTATATGCTTCACATCAAACCATCCCAGTAACCTAATGAATGTCTGCAGTGAACATGGTGAGGAATTTTGTATTACTAATATAGGTACCCTTGTGTTGCAAATTTGTCTTTGTAAGCGACCTATGCGCTGGGGCCCTACTGTCTGACATCAAGAAGTCTGACAATCTCAGTCTCACAATAGCGGCATTGACACATCACTGAACTTGGGTGATTGTGACCACCAGATCACGTTTTTCTTAAAGCCAGCACCGTAAGCGAAATGCCAGTGCCTGGCAATACTGAAGTCATCTTCCCAAACACACATACCCTGTGAGAAAAGGGTCCATAGCGTTGTGTGAACATGGTGTTTGCTAAAGTGTGGATCACAAGACCTTCCCCTTAATCTTTGTCTTCTTCACAAAGCATGAAACCTAAGTTCAAAGACTTTGAACAGATGAAATCTATAGGGTACCATGGAACTGATAAAATGAGTGTCTTTAATTGTAATGTCATGCCAGAAAATATCCTGTAATCCTTGGGGGGGAGGGAGTTTGTGAACCTAAAGACATGCACAATATGTAGTAATATGCAAAAAGATGTGATCTGCATTAATATTATGTTAACATATCCAACACTGTTTTTCCTCGGTTGTGTCCCTTTTCCACATGTGCATATGCTGCAGGCAGTTCCTTGAATGGAAACACCTTCTCAATAACTGGCTTTATCTGCAAGCAATGTCCAATGGTTAAATTTAAAAGAAAATTAATCAACATTTGTTAGGAAACAACATGCAGATACAGTCTATGAAAGTAAATGCTGCCCTATTTTAGAAAAAAATAAAAAGAATGCATAACAGAAATTGAAAATACTTTTATGTGTATGTTTATTAATGCAGAAAGTCATTATTATCAAAGATAGGATAAAACCCTATCTACAGTCCAGCCAGGGGCAAAAACCCCACCAAGTCTGCAGGGTCTGGTCTGGAAGAATATATGTACCAAATAAGTTTACTAAGCAAGGCTTCACGACTACACGAGATAGTGGGTCCTTTTGTCTCACCCAGGACTGAACACTCAGAATTATATGGCAAGACTTTTACACTTTTTTTTTCCTGGTTGGATTACACACACAGGGCCTGTCCAGTTGGACTGTACAAGCTGCATGTTTTGTCCATTTGGACTGTACAAGCAGCATTTTTTGTCCCTCTGTACCATATACACTGCGCTTTGTCAGCCGTATGTTGTCTTGTATATTTTGTCCATAAAAGCTCGAACATGGTAATAATGACCTTTTCAGTTGGAGCTGATGGCATCACACCTCGGCATCACACCTCCATTAAAGTTACTATGACACGTTAGTCTATTACAGTATTACTTTATTAATCTTTGACTACTTGCCTTTAAAATAAAGCTGGGCAATTCTGAACAAATCTGATTGTTAAGTTTTATTTCTTACAGCTTCCTAATCCTCATCATAGAAATACCCGTACCTTTTGTCTCTTAAAAAGTTTTTTTTTTAACTGGTCTAAATTTGTTCCAAGAAATGTACTAAAATCTATTTGGAATGACAGCTTTCAAAGAGTACTTTAAAGAAACACTTTCTTTTTGTCATTTGATCATTTTTCTACAAAGATCGTGAATTGTGTGTTGTGTGTGTTGTATTTAAAGAAAAAAATCGCTGTCCACTGAAACAAGAAAGATAACTTCACTAACGCAATTGATTCGCGACAAAAAAATTAATTACTTCCCTTGCTGTTTTTAAAAAACTATATTAACTCCAATAAAACAGCTCATTTCAAAATAATTGAAAATCTCAATATGGAAGATTACACTTCGTTAGAAGGTGCTTGTGAAACTTAAAAGTATTAAGGATTTAAGCCAGAATGTTTGCGAAACCTAATAAATACACTTAAGGAAGGATACACACCAGCGCCTTATTCGGAAACAAACTGTACTTGAGCGTTCTGCACGCTCCAAAGGTCATGCCTTAAACTAATGAGTAAGGAAAATAATGAGCCCGGTTAACGACGGGCTCGTGGACTACTTGTTCCACTAGAATTTTTCTCGGGTACAGGTCGCCCTCAGGTGACCCGCCTACTTCGCGGGATGCCTGCATGGTTGTGATCTGCCCTAGCCCGATAACACGACAATGTCAGAAATGTGAAACAGGGAGAACGGCTTCTCTCCCCTTGCTCGCCTCTTAGGAGAGGGAGACAAGGACGACTTTGCCGATTCTGTATGAACATGAGTAGGGGGTTATGATTCTTTGCCCAGTGTTATTTTCCATCCCTAGCACATTCATATACTGTGGGAATGGGGCGTGGGCTGCCAATGTTATCCTCCTTCCCTAGTCCATTTACAACTGGGATGAGGCGAGGATAGAGTTGTAGAGTTTCTGTCACTCACCCAACTTGGCCAGGAATCACAGTGCTTTTAACTGCTCAACTAAGGTACACCAGAAATGACCTTAACTAATTCCGCTAACTCACAATTATATAAAGCACACCTGCCTAACAATCCAATAATGTCTTAAAACATACGTGTACTTACCTCTGCTCTGTGAACTAAGTGTCCCACTTTACATAAGGCTTGGCTGTTGGGGACGAAGAGTGCCCAACGATAGTGTCGTCCTCCACTGACACCCTGTGAGACAAACATAAAATTATGGCCAAATGTAAGCTGCAAGAAGCATATAAAAAAATTCTCATACGCTGTTTATCTTCAATCTTCACACCCTCAAAAATTGTACAGCCTCCAAATTATAATTGATGAGAAGAGAGTGCTATGATGGATGGAAGACTGGATGGAAATTAGTTTAGAGGATATGCTTTTTTAGCAGATGAAAGAGGTGCAAATTTTAAAGGGTGCCAAAAAACCATTTCAACTGCAATGTTGACCTTTTCTGGAAGACGCCTAGAGTTAGCATAGAATCTTTTTTTTTTTTTAAGTGTTTCTCCAACACATGAGTCTTATCTCTCCCCATACTCTTCAGTGCAATATATTGCTATATATCAGAGATTAAAATGTATTTGTAAAGATGCAGGTAGTACATACATTTCTCCAACATAGGAGTCTTATCTCAGATTCTACCCATCTTTTCTGAAGCAGTATTTCTTACACCAAAGAGATCAGAGTGTATTTGTAACAACAGTACGTATACACATCTAATTTTATAATTTTATGTCCTTCCTTTTTCCATATTCTCTCTTCTCTCTCATTCCCATTTTTTGTTGCTGGGTTTTGTGTGTGTGTGTGTGTGGAAGAGGGGGGATTAACCTGTTCTGAAACTGAAAATCTGTCTCACCTTAAGCAGATTGCTTCCAAAAGATAGTGCCGATTTGGCAAGTCCTGGCACATAACCATAGAAGTCAGCATTCCTCAAAAGAGGCGTAATAATGGTCACAAGTTTGGCATTTTTCCATGTGGCCAGCAGATCAAAGGAATAGTCTGCAACCTGACCACCTACTGTGTCCAAAACAAAATCAAACCTGGAAGCACACAGGATAATAGTATGTGTATACAAAATTAGGGGCTTCTCATGGGTTTTACAGAGATGGGAAAATGTTTTGCATTTAGGTAAGCATGCACTAAGTAAATTATGTCTCCCTCCCTCACCACCAACACATACACATGTGGATTCAAAAACACACACGTGCACTTGATCACACACACACACACAGAGGGGAGGGAGGGAGGGAGACCACCATCAGGAGTCAGGAGATTTTAATACTAGTAACATATCACAGAAGACACATTATACAACTTAAGCATGAACAAATTTTGGCATGTATACACACGGCTTCAACCTATGAAGCTCCTTTTTGGCATCCTGGGTTTTGTAGTCAATGATTACGTCAGCACCAAGATTTTGTACAAAATCTACAGCATCTGTGCTGCAAGTAGCTGTGACATGGGCACCCCATGCTTTTAAAAGCTGTTCAGACACAAAGAAACATACCAATTTCATTTGACACTTGTTTTGCAGAGCGGCTTTCAAGTTAAGGAAAAAAGGTGTAAAAGCAAAATAAACATAAATTATTACAAATATGCAATGACAATTTTATTCCTAAATATTCATATATAAATAACACACACTTGTATGAGAGTGTGTGCGCATGCTCTTTCTCTCATACAAATTCCCCATTCACCCACCCACCCAAACATTCTTGCCAATGAACCATTTTAGCTGGAATCCTGCAGGGATTCTGCATACTCTGGATTGCCAGCCGATGAAGTGTCTGTTACTTTCAGAACGAAGCCGCACTGTCCACTGTGGTAGACATTCTAGCTGTTGGTTCGATAAGCTGTTCAGTTTGGTGGTGGGAGGGGGAAGGGTTGAGGTCCAGGACACACATGTTCATGGTCAAATGGTCAAAGGACTTGTGTAGCACATTGTGAAACAACTGGGTAGAAAATACGGTCACTGCGCCACATGTGAATTTGGAAAGAACTGATATACAGCTGTTTCTGTAGCAAGTGACAGTAAGTTTACATGACCAGAATGAATCCTACCAAGCAGAATATAAAGTCTCTGCAAGGAGAACAATGATGGTAAGCAATCTTCCTGCTATGCTACCAGAAGACCTGACAAGACCTGCAGATTTAAGGCCCCATGAGAAGACTAGCATTGGTCTCAGTAAGTAGGCAACAATCCAGCTATATATGCTATCCATGATGCCTGTGCCAAAACAACCAAGGTATGTGCCAAGGAAGAACTGTATACTACAGCTCACCCTCTAAGGTAACAAGCCATCTCCTGCCGAGGGCAAGAAAATGTGAGGTAATCAGGGTGATAGGACTCTTTCATGCATCCTATAGGTTACCTGACATGAAGACAGAATTTTGCCTCACGCAATTTACAGGACCCAGATGGTAATAAGAGTGGAAGGGAAGTCTGTTATGAAACACTTACATTCTTACACTTTTAGCAATGAAGTTATCTCATGATTATGTGAAGATGACCTTGCCAACTATTTCAGTCTGTGATTAGGCAATGACAGCTGACAACATAACATAATCACACAGACGTGGCTTACTCAAGTTTAATGTTTCCAGGAAGATGTTATCCTGTTTCTGGCCTCAGGCATTCCTTGAAGTAAGCAGCATTAGTTAACTACATCGTAGAACACCAAATGTGTCAAACAGAAACAAAACAGCACATATATATATATAGCATGAGACATTCCCCCTACCTAAAGTGCTGCTACTTTTGGGGATAATAATGACATGGAAATTTAACAGTGACGATGCTGGCAAAGAGCTTTTCTGTGCAAGAGTCATAGCATGGCGATATCCCCAGATAACGAACACAAAATAGCCCAATCATGGTCTGCTTTCACAATAATGAGAAAATATTTCTTTACCTGAATTGATATACTGCCTACTCCTCCAGACCCTCCTTGAATAAGAATCCTGAGAAGAAAATGAAACACTTATATTACTCTGTATTTCTATGTATTTTAGACCAAGTATATCCTAAGGAACCTTAACATAATTCAAGACAGATATGGAATCATTGATATAAACCTTTTCAAATCCAACTGTTAATTAATACAAATATAATTATCTTAAGTTTATTATTAAAAATTAAATAATTCAGTAGAAAGTAACTTGTAAAAAAACTATTTTCAGTTAGAAATAAGTCGTCCTAAGTTCAAATCCTGCTGTTATGATTGTGGTTGTTAAAGCAGGTGCTCATGTTGCCATAGTAATCCAATTGCATGCATGAAATTTTTCTCAGCAGTTTCCTCAGCAATGTATCTGTTAGGTGGCTAGTACTTGACCTCTTTCTGCAGGCATTTTTTTGTGACAGTTCTCCCACACTGCACAACGCTGCCCATGCAGTCAAAGCCACATACGGCATAGAGGCAGCCTCAACATGGGTAAGGATTTCTGGCTTCTTGGCAATCTGAAAATTTTCTTAATTATCACGGGCAACAAGAAAAGTACTTTTGTGTTTATATACATGTGTACAGTGTGTGCTAACTAGCATCAGAGGCTATCTGAATCAATTCAAAAACTCTCCAAACACAGTATATGCATATTTGCCATACGTTAAACACTTACAATTTCTTGCATTGTACATGCAAAATCTCAATGGTATGCTGATGTTTTTTCCATGGCTCAACAACTGATAACAAGTCCTTATACACTGGACCCTTTTAAACTTGCATGCATATGCATATGTATATGTGTATATGTATATGTAATATTATGAATAAATTCTGTTCATTTACCATTTAGGCACTGACAAAGTTGTAAATTAAACTCACTTCAGATTCTGATGCCACTGTAAACTGAGCATGCGTTCCGTTCTTGTAAGCACCAACAGCACCCCACACCTTAAAAAAAATTCCTTAACAAAAAGATCCTCACAAAAGCTTTTTTTATCTTAATAAAATATGAAGAAATCTTAATGTGATTTATGTATTTATCATTCTTTTAATCTCTTGTTCTCTCATCTGCATTGCTTCCCAGTCTCTTTTAACTGTGACAGTTTGCTGCCTGCTATCTTTTCAATTTTAAGTTGGTTACAAACAATGCATGAGATGCATGTTTCATCCAAGATTATATTTAGCTGGCATTAACCCAACTGTTCTGTCTGCATATGTGTACTTATACGTTACCTCATAATGTACTTTATTGCATTCACCTTGCTAAAAAAAAAAAATATTCAACCAACCTCATCTCCTGGCTTATAGTTCTTCACAGCTTGACCTGTTTCTACAACCACACCAGAAAAATCACGTCCCAGAATGAGAGGAAATTCGGTTACAGGATTTAGACCGGTCTGTTGCATCCTCATAAGTTTCAGCAACTTCCTCCCATACCCGCCTGCAACATAATTATTGGTTTTACAATTCTTTCAAGCTAGTATGTGTAACTGCCCCGCGTAAAGTTGGCCACTCATTCATCTAGCTGTCCCCTTGATCCTTCCTCAGCTAACCACCCATGCATCCCCACCACACACATACACACACATAAATATATATATACAAAAGTGGCAATTATACTTACTCCGCATACGTAAATCAATTGGATTTACGCTAGCTGCAGAAACCTTGATCAGCAGTTCGTTGGGAGATTTGATTGTGGGTGTTCGAACCTTATCAGACAGTGTTAGTTCATCATTCCCACCGTACTGATGAATATGCCATGCTTCCATTTTTGTCGCTGTCGATGTGGAGGCGTATCTTCCTCCTCTGATGCTGCAGGACCATTTCCTACGTTGAGCCCTCTGGCAACAAGCTAGCTGAAGAGATGAGGATCCTAATGCAAGTTTTGCTGCTGTTGACATGACACAATTCTGTGCAACATGCATTTTACCCGTGGATTCTTGTATTGAAACAGAAAGCGCCTGCCTTAAATCGTCGGGAAGATTAGGTATTGAATAACATTCAAAAGAACATATCGCGTTTCAAGTGGAAGATAATATTTTGGAGAGTTCACAGGTTAGTGCTATTAACAGACGACGGAACTGGGCAAAGGAATAAGAGTAACTTTTCCTTGTGCTGGGGAGTTCTCATTCCTACATATTGGTTCAAGACTTGCGGGATAGCATGCGACTTCGTAGAGTGTTCCCACCGTGTTATTTCAGAGACTGATCATATTCTTATCAGAATGAAATCTATAGAAGAAATTATGCGGCTTGATAAAGAGCAGCTTTCTGCTCCAGTAAAATCCATTGAGGTAATATGTCTTATATCCGAGTGCTAGTTTGTGACTGTATGTCATGTGTATCAGTGTCTGAGTGTGTGACTGTGAGAGAACGAAAATAAACCATATATTAATATATATTGTTTGATTTTAAGGAGACTGGAAGTAAGCACCAGAATTTTTAACTTTGTTGAAAAATACAGTAGGGATGGAAAGCATCTCCCACGTGCAGTATTTCAAAAAAATCGGTTTCTATTTTCACAATTATAAATATTTAAAGTCAATAGATTGTTATTAATATTATTATAGACACAAATTTGTATCATTACATTGTGATTGTCTTTAGTTGGACATGCAAGCTGACACTTAGGTAAATATTTCTGTACTTTAAAAGTGATTGCTCATCCTGTATTGGTGTTACTCAAATTATAAACTTTTTCAGGAAAAGTGGAAGCTCTTGCCAGCATTTTTGAAAGTGAAAGGGCTTGTAAAACAGCATATAGATTCATTCAACTACTTCATCAATGTTGAGGTAATTTTTTTAAAAAAAAGTTGCTGAGTGATTCTGTCGGGTGTGAAGAATTATCTCTTGTAACTGTGTACTGTTCAGACACTTCTTATTGTGAATATGATTCTTGGTCAGCCATGGCAACATCGAAACGCTGAGAAAACTGAAGCACATTAACTATAATTATAGACTATTCCACTTTACTCAGAATTATTATGCAAAAACAGAAACATCTCTGGCTCTAAATTCTGCCCCTCACATAAGCATAGCCGAATTGTTTGGTTATTTAACTTCATATCAGCATCCAGAATTTGCAGAGAGAGATTGATGAAGTCTGGAGGCAGTAGGGGAAAGGAAAATATTTTCGTAAGACCTTATAAATTGATAATAGTCAGGCAGGTGCCGCATCAACGAAGAAAGTGTTTGTTGCCAAAATGAAATCCAAACCCACCTTATCTACACTGTGTATTTACTCAAACAGGAAATGCACATCTTGTATGTGTGTGCAAGATATATGTATGTACACACACATATAGTCTGTGCATTTTGCTTTACAATGTTACTGGCCAAGTGGTGACTGTATTTTTTTTATGTGTGCGACATGGGCTACTTCATAAACCATGAGGTTCATATCTGTGTATGTTTTGTGGGAATACTAGTGGTAAATAAGTTTTACAGTACAGTTAACATGCACTATTCCAAATTTTATAATCTTTTGCTACATTTCTGTGGCTGCAGCTGAAGAAGATTATGAAAGCAAATGATAAAGTCACAAGTGATGCAGATCCTAATTTCTACTTGAAGTGAGTGACCAGACATTATATAGTACTTATGCTAAACAAATTGCTGTGTAAGTTGAAGTAAAGCGAGAAGTATTTTTAAAAAAATGAACTTTGAATGAAAGTGTAAGAATTCACTTTGCTGCATGAGAAATTGCACGTAGTCATATATTGCAAAATTAAACGAAAGCAGTTAAAAGATATTTGGGCATTTCTTAACTTACCCATTTTTTTGTGGGGGCAGGGGGGTGGGTATGTTTTATTAAAAATGTGTTCATTAATATTTTTATTCAATCCTGCCAGATATTTAAACATTTACGTTGGGATGCCAGACGTTGAGGAAGGGTTCAACATTACCAAGCCCATCACACCTCATGAGGTTGTTTGGCTGTTCAAGATAAAGATTTTTTTATATCAGGAATGTTTTTCAAGATTAGCTTTGATTTTTTTAAAAAAATCACTGACTTACTGAAGACATAAAACAACAGACCAGACCCCTTGGAACATGCCAGGCCTTTATTATCGTATTCTGTTGGTTATTTTTGTAATGTGTCCTGATAGCCTTAGCTCCACATTAAATGCATGATTTGAGTCTTTCAGTGCATTAAAGATGTATCTGTGGGTTTTTTCTTCCTGTGAGCTTTAATATTAGACACCGACAGCAAAATCTAGGAAATATGCATGTTGTTAGCAGGACAGTGTTGAGGGAGATTACTATAACTTTTATTAACACGAGGACTTATCAAGACCAAAGGAACAAGAATAGGATTGTTTTAGACCTTGAATAATGAACATTAAAGTGATAGATTCTTTAGTTCTTAGAGCTCTCATAAGAAAACACTTTCAAGAATCCCATAGCATTACCTGTCTACAGAGGTGTTTAAAAATATTACAGTGCCGATTGAGAGACATGACGTATGCAGCACCGATTACTGTGGATGTAGAGTACACAAGAGGATCACAACGAATCATCCGAAATAATTTGCCTATTGGAAGGTAAGGAAAGTAGCTATTTATTGGGCATAAGACCTTTAGACAGAAATTACGTGAGCCACTATTACCTCGTTTATTCCACCAAAGCATTTTTTTAGCCAACCCGAGAGAGGTTTCAGTTCCTCATAAGAGAAAACCAAGAAGAAAGATGCATTAGTTGAACTGAACTGCTGAACTGGGCACTACACTGCTGGATATTATTCATTTTGTAACTGCAAAATGGTGTCTGAAAATACATAGATCATTTCCAGCATGTCTTTACTGCAACAGCTTGTGAGACAAAAACTTGAAAATATCAAACTTCACCTGAATTGTGGATAACAGTGGATTAGACCAGAAAAATCTAGAAAATCAAAATGCTTGACAGTTCTTTGTGCTTGTGACATGGGTAACAGTCCTAAAGTAAAGGGAGCAGTCTGAAAATTTTTTTACATTATTAACTAGGAAGAGCGAAGACTGTCGATTTCACATCACTAAGTAGGTGAAATTTTAAGAGTTGAGTCAATATCATCTCCTGTTCCGTTACCACAAGCTGCTGCGAATGTTTTTTGATGCCAGGTCATATGTCTTACCACAGGATGCCCATCATGCTGCGCAGTTCCAACTGCGTGCTGGCAGGGAAGAGTCCTGCGGAAATGGCCAAACTCAACGAGTGTGCCATGGATCCTGGTGGCTACTTCATTGTGCGAGGCACTGAGAAGGTTATTTTGATCCAGGAGCAATTGTCCAAAAACAGGATGATTGTAGACGTGGACAGCAAAGGAAACATTGAGTGCTCTGTCACAAGGTAAGGGCTTGCCTCACCTAAGCAACGCCAGTAAGCTGCCATTGACAATTTAAGCTGGGTGATAAGACTAGTAGTGTCAGCTGTGCGATGAGACTGCCAGTTTCAGCATGACAGTGAGACTAGCACATTGACAGGGTCGTAAGATTGACAAATTTGACTGGGTAGGTTGACGGATTGAACTGGATAGTGAGATTGACAGCTTTAACTGGGTCTTGAGACTGGCAGATTAAACTTGGTCTTGAGATTTAAGTGCGTAGTGAGATTAGCGGATTTAAATGGATGGTGAGATTGGCAGATTTAATTGCTTAGTGAGATAGCCAGATTTAAGTGGGTGGCAGATTTAGTTGGACAATAAGACAATTTTAACTGAGTAATGAGACTAAACTTTTAAGTGGTTTAAGATCCTGGCAGTTTTAGTTGAGATTGTGATTTTTAACCACAGATATTGGATTTTGATAGAATTAGAATTATGTACAGTCATGGGAGTATTAGTGAAAGCATCAAGATGAATTGTTCTCACAATTGTTTCCCTTTTTTCCTCTCTTCTAGCTCCACTCATGAGAAGAAAACCAAAACATATGTTATAGTGAAGCATGCAAAATACTACCTCAAACACAACTCATTTTCAGAGGTCAGTCTGCCTTTCCAAGGCTTTTGTGTTTATTACTAGTTTATGTTTTGCATGGGCATGGCTGTGAATGTGTGACTGTGTGTGTCCATGGAAGTATCTGCTACCAGCTTTGACTCCAATGTTTCTGTCATTCTTGTGCTATTCTTTCTTCTCCGCTGTATCATTGTCTTAGTACAGTTAACATATTCTAAACATAAAAGGTTTAGTTCATAAATAAATTTTAGAAAACTAAATTGGAAAATGCAGAAAGCCCCAGATGTTTAAATTACTAAAAACGGATTTCAGACTGTGAATGAGGGAATATTGGAAGGTTGAACATGCAGTTTCATCAAGATTAGCCAAAAGGTTACAGAACTAAGGTTAAAATGCTGTCTGCCTCTGCCACCATCCACCCACTTGCCCCCGACAGACACCAGGAAGCAGCACATTGTTGCACTAACCCTCCTGTGTTGAAACACATTGGATGTCTATGCATATGTAATATCTAGTTCTGCCAGTACATGTGTAATATCTGTATCTGATGTGTTTTCATTTGGTGAAGGACCTGCCGGTGGCCATTGCATTCAAGGCGATGGGTGTGGAATGTGACCAAGAAATTGTGCAGATGGTTGGGGGTGAGGAGGACATGTTGGCAGCCATGGCACCGTGTCTAGAGGAGTGCCACCGAGCCCAGGTGTTCACACAGAATCAGGTGAGAACTGGAGAAGATAAGTTTTTAGGGGGGACAGACGCTGTGCATGTGCAAGAATGCAGACTACTTTAGTCCCTAAACATAAAATCTAGACGTTGCTTTCTTGATGGTTGTGGCTCAAGAACTCATATATATTATACATGACTGCAAACTGTTGACATAGGCTTTATTTTGATTTAGGCTTTGAAGTACATCTGGGGCAAGATACGAACCCGTAATGTGTGGGGACAGAAGAAAAGCAAGACTGATGAAGCCAGAGAGATTCTACATAGTCTTGTTCTGGCTCACGTCCCGGTAAGTGCCTTTCTCACGCTGTGCATCTAACCGCCTAGGTGGTCTAAAGGTTAAAGCGTCCACTTCCAAGGCAGGAGGTCAGCTGTTTGCACCCTGGCAATCTAGTAGCCGCCCTGCCAGACACCTGGCAATATAGGGAATAGTACTAGGACTGGTTGGTCTGGCATCAGTATAACGTGACTGGGTGGGACTGAAGCTCGTTTTGCGACAACAGTTCCAGTGTGGCAGCACATTAATTTGTCTAAATCAACACTGTCCTGACATGCACTTTGTTTGTGACTGGATGTTAAACATTAAAAACCTAGACTAAACCACCCTGTGCTTCCACGGTTTCTTCTGAAAAGTTCGGTTATGCATTTTATCATTAAAAGGCTTTTGTTCTACAGAAGCAGTGATGTGTTGGATGATAACTGATGAGGTGACGTCCGTGTTTAGGTACCTCAGTGGAATTTCAAGATCAAGGCAACCTACATGGCATTGATGATTCGTAGAGTCATACTTGCCCAGACAGGTCAAATCCATGTCGATGACAGTGATTACTATGGCAACAAGCGCTTGGAACTCGCAGGACAGCTGTTGTCCTTGCTGTTTGAAGATCTCTTCAAGAAGTTCAATGCAGAGGTAATGAAACATGTTTTTATGAATGTTGTGGGGAGTAGCATTAAGTTGTGTAAGTTTTATTATAAGACTTCATTTCATTGATTTTTTTAAAGTCTGAGAATAGGATCGCTGAATGTAATGACCTAAGTTATTCCATAATTAAGGAGTTCATTTACCTTCATGCTGCCAGGACAGTTGATCTTGGAGGTTCACAAAAGTGCAGCTGTTTGGGACTCTAAAAATCCTAGTCATTTAAAACTTTATCTGTTTCTTGTCACAGTACTGTACCATGACCCAGAGTGCTAATTTCTCAAGTTAGCAATCCCTAACCACACCTTACAAACAAAAAATGCAACACTATAACCCTGGTAAAGCCCCTCTGCGCATGTTCACAGCCCCATGCACACTGCTCACTGACAACACGAGCCAACTTTTCGCAAACGCTTGGTTTGGATCGGTCAAGCTGTATTGATCGCTTACCATGATCCATCTAATGCCCACCCTCCTCCCCACTGATAACTGTGGCTTTCGAAAAGTCAGCTAGTGTTGTCAGTGAGTGGTGCACAGGGGCTCAAGTGCAGGTGGCGCACATGCATAGAGGGACCTTACCAGGGTTATATTGTTGCAATTTTTGTTTGTAAGGTGCGGTTAGGGATTGCTGACTTGAGAATTCAGCACTCTGTGTCATGGAATTTATCACAACATTTATCACTACTTCTGTGTTCTTACTGCAGCTGAAAAAGATTGCTGACATGACAATCCCAAAGCCGAGAGCAGCCCAGTTTGACATTGTTCGCCAGATGAGACAGGATCAGATTACTAATGGTCTTGTTAATGCCATCTCTACGGTCAGTTTCTTCTCTGATTATGTTGACAGAAGTTTCTCTGGTGTATGTGGAAACTAAGTTATTTGTTGGTGACCTTTCCCCTTAACTCAAAATCGGGAAAAAAAGTTAGAGGGCTTTTCTTTTTCAACTGATGTACGTCATGGCTGCCAGAATTTGAGCATACATTTTATTATGTCTTTGCTATGAACAGGGCAACTGGACAATTAAGCGTTTCAAAATGGAGAGGGCAGGAGTGACGCAGGTGTTGTCACGGTTGTCTTACATTTCAGCTCTTGGGATGATGACACGCATCAACAGTCAGGTTGGTCAAAAATCATTCTCGTTTTTCTTGAGTTTTGATTCACTAACGTCATAATTTTCACAGATGTAATCATTCAATATTTGTATTTATAGAAATAATTGCTAGAACTGGTCTTTGTACAGTTCATATCTAAGCAAAGTAATATGTAAAATCTTATGATGATTTCCTGTCAACTGTTTAGTTTGAAAAAACAAGGAAAGTCAGTGGTCCACGTTCTCTGCAACCTTCACAGTGGGGGCTGCTTTGTCCATCAGACACACCTGAAGGAGAGGTGAGTGTTCCACTGCAATTTTTTTGTTCTTCTTTGTTTAAGTTAGCCGTGCACTTTTTACGTTCTACTGTCATTACTTGCCCTTGGTAGTCTCTAAATAAGTATTTCTTAGAAAATTTTCTCCTTTGCCAGTGTGCCACTATAGGGAACAGAACTCAACTGGTTTGCCCAGTGTCAGTATTATGTGACCGGGTGGGACTTAAGCCTGTGTTGAGACAGCAGTACTAGTGTGGCAGCACATTGACGTGTCTCATGCAACACTGTTCTGCTATGCTCCTAGTTTGCAGCGGGATGTAAAGCAACAACCGACCAACCATCTGTCCATACATCTTGCATCCCTGCTGCCAGCCTTTTGTCCTTAGATATTTTTTGTCCTTATTGTCTTATGGATTGTCTTTGCATATCTGTGTCCATCTTGCCAGGCTTGTGGTTTGGTTAAAAATCTCGCCCTTATGACGCACATCACCACAGACCAGGATGAAGCACCACTGGTCAGGCTGGCCTTCAACTTAGGAGTGGAGGACATTCAGCTGCTGAGTGGCGAAGAGCTATCCAGTCCACATGTCTACATGGTCTTTCTCAATGGTGAGTTGTGTCCCTTCATTTCTTTTTCATCCATCTGTTTCTCAGTTCTTTGTGGGGAAGCTGGTGGCCATATTGTTACAGTGCTGTCCTCTGAACTCAAAGTCACAGGTTCGATACTTGATACACCACACTTCTCCAGTCAACCCAGCTGGAAATGGCCACCTGACTCATGGGTCAGGGAAAGTAAGGCAGCGAGGGAGAGGAGATGGGTACTGGCCTTATAAGGCTGTCCCTCAGAAAAGTGGGAGTCTCATGCACCCCACTCCCCTTAACCTAAAACAGGTCACAGGACAACCTTTACCTTTGAGTTTTCCACATCTAAAAGTGTTTCATTTTCAAATCCCTTAAAATACAGGTGTTAGTAGGATGTAGCTAATGATGGCAGCAGGGAAGAAAATACACAAAAACCACTTCTTTCTTCTCCAAAACTTCATGTTCGCTCACCTGTGTAGCACAGTGATTAAGTACATGACAATCTCTTGATTTAGTCCCTCACTTGAAGTCGCTGGGAATTTCAGGCAACATTCTGGGAGTGATTCGTAACTATAAAAGGCTTGTGAATACGTTTCGCCTGATGCGACGTGCTGGCTACATCAGTGAGTTTGTCTCCATCTTCCCAAACCATACGCATCGGTGTGTCTACATTGCATCTGATGGAGGTCGAGTATGCAGGTAACATGTTTTGTTTGAATGTACTTGTTCTGCAAACATGAATATGGGTTAAATTTGAATGTACTCATTTTGCATACATAAATATGGGTTACGTTTGAATTTACTCGTGTTGCATACATGAATATGGGTTACGTTTGAATATACTCATCTTGCATACATGAATATAGGTTATATTTGAATGCTGTGCAAATGAATACACCATTCATGTCAACTTAATGAACTGCATTGGCAGGTGTTAGTATGTGTTGGTATGTGCACCTCTGTTTTAGGCTAGCCATGCAGATTTGCATAAGATGTAGTTTATTTATGTACTGATCCAGAAATGTATTTGTTTTATCTGCAACTTCTAGGCCGTACATAATTGTCAAGAACAGACGTCCATTTGTAACATCTAAGCACATCGAAGACCTGTCTCAAGGCTTCAGGTAAGATCGTCAACCAGCATGCTGTTGAGAGAAAAGCAAGCCTCAAAGAGAGAACATCAAATGCCATCACTTTATCTCCTCAAGCTCCTACTTCTTCAACACTAGTCTTTTTAAGAAATACGAAAACTGCATCCACAGTTTGCAGCAGTTGATGTCCATTGGTTAATTTTTGCAGAAATGTTCAGGTTACAACAAAGGAAAGTGCCATACTGGTTGTTTGTGATTGCAGGAGTTTTGAGGATTTCCTGCGAGAAGGTTTGGTGGAGTACCTGGATGTTAATGAAGAGAATGACTGCATGATTGCACTTTATGAGGCGGACATTACCCCGTAAGCATAGTTTGATGTGGTCATTTACCATCATTTGTCAAAGGATAAGGGGAACAAGTAATTTTAAAAACTGGAATTTGAGGTGTGTTCTGAACTTTCTTGTTGAAGGATGACATTCAGTTCCACTGTAATGATGTTTCTTCACCCCCCAACCCCCCACCCCCCACATACTGTTGTTATGATTTCTTTCTCTTCCCCCCCCCTCTCTCTCTCTACTGCCTCAGTTAAAGGGTTCATTTCCAAGACAGGACGGTGGTTCTCACCCCAGCCGAGT
Source organism: Lanistes nyassanus (assembly GCA_004794575.1). Classification (NCBI taxonomy): domain Eukaryota; kingdom Metazoa; phylum Mollusca; class Gastropoda; order Architaenioglossa; family Ampullariidae; genus Lanistes; species Lanistes nyassanus. The sequence continues at coordinate 431,898 of SMGT01009054.1, read as the reverse complement.
CAGTCCTAAGACTTAAAAATTGTCAATCCAGTAGCTGCCCTGCCAGATGCCTGGCACTACAGGGAACAGTATTAGGACAGGTTGGCCCGGTGTCAGTATAATGTGACTGGGTGGGACTGAAGCCTGTGTGTGCGACAGCAGTCCCATGTGTCAAAGCAACACCGTCCTCATATGGAGGACAATAAAAACCAACTAAAAATCAACCTCTCTCTCATATGTAATGACATCTTTTTTTCCCTTTTTTTTCTCTTTCTCTCCTCAGAGACACAACTCATCTAGAGATCGAGCCATTCACAATACTGGGAGTGTGTGCCGGCCTGATTCCATACCCACACCACAACCAGTCACCTCGAATCACTTACCAATGTGCTATGGGTAAACAGGCTATGGGTAAGTTTGTTGTTGAACCAGCCTTTTCAAAACCAGGGTAGAGTTTTGCAGAAAGCCTTACATGCATCAATAAAAGAAAGTTACGGTTGCCAGTTCTTCTTGGAATCTAGTTGCAGTGTGTTTTGAACAGTCCACAAAATCTTTACAAGAATAGCTCTGAACATTATCAGAATGGCTTTTGTTATTTGTTATCAGGATTATCAGAACAAAGTCAGGGGTATCAGTTTGCAAAGTAGATTTTCTTGGTTCCTTAGGTTTTTTGCGTGACTGCAGGATAAGAAAATTAAGCTGGTGTGGGTCGTGCCTGTTTCAGGCAGTAGGCTTTATGGCTCCACTATTAACCCAGACTCTTTTCATTGTTAAAACTTCCAGGTACGATTGGACTGAACCAGAGAAATCGTATTGACACTTTGATGTACCTTCTAGCATACCCTCATGCACCACTTGTCAAATCAAAAGTAAGTTCAGCTTTTGTGTGCAGAGGTTAGAGCCACCATCTGCCTTGAGAAGTAAAAAAAAAAAAAATGTCTACGGTTGAAAAAGTTGTCTACCACTTGTATTGTGCTCTACCCACATCCCCACACTTCATTTTATCAGATTTTTTATTGCCATCAGCTAGTCTTGAATATACATGGTTTGCAGAATATCTGTGAATGGGATTTGTCTGATCGAGGCTTGTCCTTTTTGTAATTCTGTCACTTGATAATTGTTTTATTGTTTAATGTCTAGTCAGCAACCAAGGTAATCTTGTGATGGGGAATAAGGGGTGAGGGTAAGGAAGCGTACTTTGGGAAAAGGAAGTGGGAGGAACCCAGAGTAATCGGAGAAAACTCTTAACAATCAGGCCTGTGAGAACAGGAGTCGCAGGCAGCAAAAGTATGTGCATCAGACAGGGGATCTGAAACTGAGACCCTCTGAATTTGTAAAAAGCAGACGTCGCTATAAAGTGTAATATAACTTGCCCTTCTGTTACTTCAAGTTCTAAAACAAGGTGTTAAGTATGAGTATTTTGCTGTGCCATTTCCCATTTTCAGACAATCGAGTTGATAAACTTTGACAAGCTGCCAGCAGGTCAGAATGCCACAGTTGCAGTGATGAGTTTCAGTGCCTATGATATTGAGGATGCGTTGATCCTTAACAAGGCTTCTCTTGACAGAGGTACTTCCACAAAATATCTTTTTTTTTAAATACAGATTTCTTTTTCCAAAAAAAGACCCCAAAAGAAAAAAAAATACTTTGTATTATTGCTTTGGAGATGTCCAAATGAATAGAGGTGCTTAGAAAGTTAATGAGATCAGGATATACCCACCTGTCAGGAATAATACAGATTGAGGAAAGCACTGTTACACTGTGCATTGTAGGAAGACACTGTTGTCTTGGACTAGCGTCACTTTAACGGGAAAATGAACATAGTGTTGAATGGTCTTTTCACAGAACTCATTAGATTGTGTTGGCCTGTAACTGAATGCAACAAAGGGAGGGAGAGGGCAGAGGTTTAATAGTATGACTATATAGTCTTTAAATGGTCCAGGCTTTGTGTGGGTGATGTCTGGTGTATCACAAAGAGACCGTAACAAAGGTGTAGTGATATGACTATGTAGTCTTTAAATGGTGCAGGGTTTGGGCGATGTCTGGTGTATCACAAACAGACCGTGACAGTGAAGCGGTATGCTAACCAGACGTTCGACCGGCTGATGGGACCAAAGCTGGATGAGACAACAATGAAGCCCAAATGGCCATACCAGCTGTTAGAATTTGATGGAATTGTGGCTCCGGGTTAGTGCCAGAACTTGAATTGTTTTCAATGTAGCAATTAAAGTGTATTAGCTGTGGCTTGACTGAATTTTCCAACAAGATTGATTCTGTACCCACACAGTCACCCCTTCAATAACCTACCTATGTGCTGCAGGTAAGTTTATTCTTGACCTTAATTTCTTCATGGTGCATTATAACGTCTTAGAAACTTGATGTGGTCAGACCTTTTTAGAGGCATGACTTCTCAAGCTGTCAACAGAATGCTTGCAGAAAGGTATTTATTGAAGGTATGTTTTGTGGTGTTTCCTGATAGGATTTCTGAAAGAATTCTGTGCTTCAAACTATAAATTAAACGCATGATTTCAGGGGACTGTGTGGAGAATAGGCAAGTTCTGGTCAACAAAAGCATGCCGACAGTCACTGTGCAACCTCTGCCAACAGCTCCCGGCCAGTCTAGAGAGCCCCAGTACAAAGATGTCCCCATTATGTAAGTTGACCCCAAGATGTCAGTTATGCAAGAGAGGGGACAGAAAGTTTTGCAGTTTATTCAAGTGTATTTTGGGGTTCGAGTGCTTGGAGCTAGCTGAGCAAGAAAATAACTACATTATCATTAATTTGGATGAGGAATAGCTATGAATATTCTGTGTTCGCATGGCACTGGGTTGTCGGTTAGCAGTGTCTAAAATGATGATATGTGGCTTTATGTTGTATGTCAGGTACAAAGGCCCAGTACCATCTTATGTTGAGAAAGTTTTGTTGACATCCAATCCTGATGAAGCCTTCCTGATCAAGATCTTGCTTCGGCAGACACGACGGCCGGAGATAGGAGACAAATTTAGCAGTCGTCATGGGCAAAAAGGGTGAGATAGTCACAGCATTTTTATCCTTTTGCAGTTTTCAGTTAGGTCTACTTTCTGTTTGCTGAAGCACTTGAAAATGGCTTTTTGTGGTTCGTAATTTACGCATGATGGCTGTTGGAGACAATGTGTATCAGTGTTACCAAGAAATGCTGTGGATTTTAGTGGTGAATCCTTTTAATCTAAAATTCTTAACTAAATTTTGAAGTGCAACAATGCTATTTTCTTTCTACCTACCTTGTCGTCACCTGTCTTTGTCCTCTTTTTTTAATTCTGGGATCCCCTGGTTTGGTTTTCCAGTGTTTGTGGACTGATCGTCCCTCAAGAAGACATGCCTTTCACAGACCTTGGCATCTGCCCCGACATCGTAAGCACTGACTTTATTCATTCCTTTGTCCCTAATGCAGCCCATTTTTTAATATTTTTATTATGGGCTTGTAGTTATTTGTCCTATTCCAACGTTTGCTTACCCTCTTCCCTCATCCCACTTTTTGGGGGGTTAATATCACTGGTTGTTTCTCTTATCACAAGTGCATTTGTTTCAAATGATGACACTCTGTGTTTCAGATCATGAACCCTCATGGTTACCCCTCTCGTATGACAGTGGGCAAACTGATGGAGTTGCTTGGGGGCAAAGCTGGGGTCCTGGAGGGAAAATTCCATTATGGCACAGGTAGACATACAGGAAATAATTCTACTTTCAGCTTTTTGTTTACTTTCTTTGGAGGCTCTTGACTCGTTCTCTATCATACAGGCATTGTCACATGTTCTTTGAAGAGTTCTGTCCTCCTTACCTGGGACAGCTAAGTGGGTTGCAGCTCAGTGTGATCATGTCAAACTGAACAATATCTGACAAAGCATTATTTAGTTAAGAAAAGTCCCTATGGATCTAGTGAAATATAAAATCGATGTTCAGTTTTGGTGACAGGTTGATTTTTAACCATTGTGGATCATGGACAGGTGTATATTTTCATCAGCAGTGGTTTGATCAGGATTTCTGCATAACTGTGACTGACTTGGCATGAAAACATTAAGGTTAATAGCATTTAGGGGTGCCCCTGATAGTTGCAAAACTCCACTGGATATACAGGGATTACTTACGTTAGCATTTTTTTATTGTTTCTAGCATTTGGCGGTGACAAAATTGAGGATCTATCCGAAGTGCTGGTGCGCAATGGGTTCAACTACCTTGGCAAGGACTATGTGACTTCTGGCATAACTGGGTGAGTCTCACCTGGCATGAACAAACTCTTTTAGGTTGTTTGGTTGCTTAGAAACAAGTTAAAAACAAGGTGGGGTGGGAGGGCATTGGATGGGAAATGATGAGGGGTGTAAGGAAAGGAGGTGGGGAAGGTTTGGAGAAAAGCACCCAATGGCTAGCCCTATAAACAGGTGCCATGTGGAGGGAAAAGGATATGTGCTGGATATGGGATCTGAACTTATGATTCTGTTTATCCATGATCAGAATCAGCCCTGTATTGTGTCTGTTTGTGTGCGTGTTGTAATCATGTAAACTGCACTTCAGATCCTCAGGGTTTTACTGTTGTGAAGATGCCTGAAAAGCAGGAGGTGGCAGTGTCACAGCTTCAGTTACCTAACTCAAAAACCAATTTTCAAGGGGTTAAGTTACTATGTTAAGACGATCCTTTTTTTTCTGGTACACACGTGGATTGTTGTTTTTAGCAATACTTATGAGATCAGATATAAAGATGTGCTTTCGGTTATCGCTTTCAGCTTTAGTATGAATTTAAAACAAGAAAGAGGTATGGCAGCGTGATCGTGTACATGTACTTGACATTATCCATGTCATAAGAATCTGATGACAGGAACCTATTTAGAAACCCAAGTTGCAGAAGCCTGTTTGCAGACTGTGCACATCAGTTGATCCATTGCAGGGAGCCAGAAGAAGCCTATATCTACTTTGGCCCCATCTACTACCAGAAACTTAAACACATGGTGCTGGACAAAATGCATGCCCGTGCCAAAGGCCCACGAGCCATTTTGACACGTCAGCCAACCGAAGGTCGTGCCCGGGATGGTGGCCTTCGACTGGGCGAGATGGAAAGAGATTGTCTGATTGGCTATGGGGCCAGGTAAAAATGAACTGACTGTTTTCTTTGCATCTCTGTTACCTGATCAGTTGGTTTCTGTAGCAAGCAGTTTATGGTGTCAGATTGACTGATGTCAGCTCTGTGTGTGTGTGTTGGTGATTTTGGGATACACTGTACTTAAATTTCTTTCTTTTCTGTATTAAGTAGACAAAACCTCTTCGGTGGTCTTAGCATGTGTGTGCGAGTGTGAGAGAGAGAGAAGGAGAGGGGAAGGGGAGAAAAATACTTTTGAGTTAATGTTTGTTTAATTCGCAGCATGCTGCTTCTGGAGAGGTTGATGATCTCTAGTGATGCCTTTGAAGTGGATGTGTGTGGTCAGTGCGGCCTCATTGGATACTCAGGGTGGTAAGTTTCCTATCGATTTCATACACTACTGCCTGTGCAAATGCATGGATGCATAGGTGTGTGAACATGTACCTGTACTTCTGCATGTGTCTTAGATTATTGCTGCTGCAAAGCATTCAGTTTTCTCTGGGGTTGTTTTCTATAAAAGTCATAGACCTATGCCCCCCTCCCCACACCTTTCCCCCCTCTTTGATTGCATAAGTTAACGAGCCACCTCTATCGTCTTTGATGTAATCAGGTGCAAGTATTGTGAGTCATCCAAAGAAGTCTCAACACTGAAGATGCCGTACGCCTGTAAGTTGCTGTTTCAAGAGTTGCAGTCCATGAACATCATTCCACGACTGTCGTTGAGGAAATACAACGAATTGTAACAGGCGGACTGGGCCTGTTAGGCAGCAATTCCTGAGTGTCTTTCCCAACCTACAAGAGACTGCAGCAGCAGGTGGATGCTGGGCTGTTTGGTCTGTGCCAGACCTTTGTCCGTGCAGTTGCCATCCAGTCTACTGTCATGCTGGTCCTGTAGCTAGAAGCTTGACCATGTCTGAGTGACTGCTTCGCAGAAGTCTGTGTGTCAATCACATGCACACAGAACTGGAACATTTTTGTTTCCAAATTTTCTGTGCTATTTAAAAAGACTTCAAAACCTTTTTGAAATAGGGAAGTGGAACATGAGAATAAAACTGTTCTTGTTTGCGGTGTGCAAATGAAAGAAAAGACATCTGTGATTTGCCATGCTAATTATGAAACACTTGAAAGTGATTTAGACGCGAAAGCCTCATCATGTACAGTAGGGTTTGGGTTTACCTGTTTTTCAAAGGTCCAGATTTTCAATGTCAAGGATGCTGCGGTTGTGTTAGGAAGGGACAGACAGACTGTGCAATATCGCATTTAACTCGAGTCCATGATGATTTTGTGCCTAATGTGGAACAGTAAAGAAGCAAACTGCTCCAGGGTAGGGTTTTTTGGTTTTACCGATGTGCTGAGAGTGTTTCTGTTGTTTTGATAATATAGGTTGTACAGATACTGTGGGGATGGTGCACAAGTGAGAGGGTGAGAATCTGGAATACAATTAAAAGTACTTATTACATTTACTGTGTTGGTTTGCATACTGGTGCATTTGTGAAAGTGTCCATGCACGAATTCGTGTTCGAATGAAAGATTTATGTTTATTCTCTTTAAAACTTTGATTTACTAATCTTTGCAAGGTTACGATCTCAAATCTAGGATTTAAGTTATTCAGAGAAAAGGTTATTCTAATTTTGACCCCCATGGGAAAACAATTTGTGGGTAATTTTTTCATACCCCAGTCATCTGGGAACGGGATGTTAGGGTCTGGAAGTAAGCTCATTATCTGTTCTGTAGCCTTGGAGACAGTTGGGGCACACTAACAACTTCGCAACCAGCTTTCTCCAGTTCTCTCTATTCTCTGCCAGTCTCTGGGTTCCTGCAAACGTTAGTCGGATGCTGTTTTCCCATCACTTCCTCAGTCCGCCTCTTCTTCCTAGCGTACCCTGTAGAATGGTTTTTGCAAGTCCTAATAATCTTGAAAAGTGCCCATACCATTTCGGTTGATACTTTTTTTGTGGTCAGCAGGTCTTCATATGGTCCAAAAGCTTGCTGTATCCTCTTTCGTATTGCCTCATTGATGTGGTCCTTGCACAAGATTTGAAGGGCCTTTCCGAAGCGTCTCATCTCCATGGCTTGAATCCTCAGCAGATCGTCTGTCAGGGTCCATGCTTCACAAGCGTCGAGAAAGATGGAGAGGAGGAGGAAGTGGATCAGTCTGATCCTGGAACAGAGGGGAATGTTGCAGTTCCAGGTGGGTTTCAGTTTAAGTGATGCAGTTGTCTATGCTATTGTGGCAAGTATTTCCGGCTTCAAGTCTTCATAAGTGACAACGGACCTAACGTATCTGAGGCTGTTGGCTGATTCTAGCTTGTCGGTCTTGATTTTGACGTCAGTGCTGACGCCACTGGTGTTGCTGGTCATCGGTGTTTGGTCTTTTCTGCATTGATCTCCATGCCACAGGCAGATGAGTTGTTGAGACATTCAGCCAGGTCGGAAAGCTTTCATGCCAGCTAGGCCATCAATGTCGTCAGCAGAGCTCGAGTTGGTTATTATTCTGTCCCCGATCCTGACTGTTCCTTCATGACCTTGCAAAACGCGTCATAATTCTTTTTAGGAAGATGTCGAACAGTGCGGGAGAGAGAAGACATTCATGTTGTCGTCAGCACCAAGGATGGTCAGTGGTGAGTGGCAATGAGTTGGGGCTGTGATTAGATTTCAGAAATTAATAGAACCGAAGAGTAAATTAAGTCCTGTCCCTCCTGACCGAGGTGTGGTAGGGGTGAAGGAGGTCTTCAGTCTTCAGTGCCTGGCAGTTGTGGTGACCAGGCTTTCTTCTCTGCACGTGCCAGCCGCTTCAGCGTTGAGATGCTACGCAAAGCAGTGAAACAGAAGTCATGAGTTAGTATCGCAGTTGACCGTTTAATAGTGCAAGGTGTATATGGGGTCGGGCGGGTGGGGGATGAGGGGGGACAGAAAAGACGATGAAGAAATGCAATATGATGATACGTAGTACTGCACGTGCGCACCTGTGGCGAACACAGTTGACAGACATTCTATTCCCGTCATTTGAGTCCGAGGCAAGGACTCTGATTATAGTAGTTCTTGGTCCGAGGCTAAAACGCGTTGGTCTGAACTTCGCTGTTTAATTACCAAAAAAAATTCTGAATAAATCAATCTTTAATCTAAATTACTTGTGTTCATTTCAATTAGTATCTTCATTCTCTAGATGTGAAAGAATGAATTCAAAATCCTGCTTTTTCATTAGTAGTCTTTTTGAGTTGGTATTTTTTTTAGTTTGCAGTCTGGCCGGCGCTGACGTTACAGTGGTGCGTCCATAAAATGAGCCAAACGAAATAGGCATCTTAAACTCTGATAAATATGGTTGTCGTAGAATGGATTGACTTACGTTTGTGACATACGTCTGCGCTAAAGCTTCATCATGGGCAGGCAAGTCTGAAAAAGTCCGAACGAAGAAAAACCAAATTTTTTCTTATTAAGCTTGTATTGCGAGAAAGCTATTTGTAACAGCAGAATATAGTCGAAAACATCCAGTGACAAAAGACAGGTCAACGGGCTTTATTATGCATATGTGCAAGAAATGTAGAAAGTAGACTACAGTGACAGTTGAATAATTAAGGTGTGCAAAATTCTTCAGAAATATAAATAGATCAAGAAGATCAAACTCTTTTGTAAGCAAGCAAATTCTTTCATACTCTAGTCTGCAGGTGGTTCTATAAGGCTGAACTTCATTACACACTCGATATCCTTAGAACAGGGGTAACGCGTGTTAGCAGTAGATACAGAGGGTAGTGGGTTTGGCATACACGCATTTTCTCTGTGGTGCCTGTCGGACGGGGTTTCTTCAGGCACTCCCCCCCACCCCACTTCTATCCCTCCAACACTCTCCACATGGTTGCTAAGAGACATTTTTTTAGTACTGTGTGTAATTAAGTTAATTTCAACCTTTAAAGCCCATCCCTGGGTCAGGTTGCATGGGTGTTCTTATCGCCTGCCCATATTTGTGAAGAGTGCACGTAAAATACACTGGACGAACGGCTTACAACAGCTCTTATGACCGGAAGTGCAGACGCGAACCTTCATGCAACCCAACCCTGGACTGGTAATTGCATAAGCGTTCGTATCTCCTGTCCATGCGTAAAGGCCCACCGCCAAGTAAAATATACAGGGCGAACGGGGCTCACAACCGCTGTTATGACCGGAAATGCAGATAGAAAGCTCATGCAACCCAGTCCTGATACGAACAATCCATTCGCACTTACGGACGATCAGTCTGACAATAGCCTCTTTGCCCACTTCTGCTACAAAAGCTGTAAGCTTGCACGTCTCAGCTGTGGCCACGAGCTCCGTCGCCAAAACCTGCAAAATACGATCAAGATTGACTTCACGACTGGAATTTTACACCTTTCCTGTCTGCGCCATCGAAACATCGTATTTGCTTTCTTTTAGCCATTCATTAGGGGGCTTTCCTGTCTGTTATTTTTTCTCTTTATTCTTTCCTTCCCTCGTTTGGACATTCAAAAGAAGTAAAGCCTCTGCGCAGGCGCAACACGCGACATCGCTATCTTGAAGGTGTACGCACACTTCGTACACTCAGCTCACTTCAGTTGTTTTGGAGGAAAACAGTTCAGTTGTTTTGGAGGAAAACAGTTCAGTTGTTTTGGAGGAAAACAGTTCAGTTGTTTTGGAGGAAAACAGTTCAGTTGTTTTGGAGGAAAACAGTTCGGTTGTTTTGGAGGAAAACAGTTCAGTTGTTTTGGAGGAAAACAGTTCAGTTGTTTTGGAGGAAAAGAGCTGACACCTTTTGGTGGTTTCGCACTATAGGGGAGGATCGGGAGGGGTGGAGGAAGCAAGTGGTGTCGGGTTGGGGTCATGTGCTGGCTGTTGCAGCTGGGCTAGTGGTGGTAGGGGCTGATTCCCTTCAAGCTGGTTACTGATGGTCCTGGCGGTGGCGGTATGCCGTTGTCGCTGTCCCCTTCCCTAATCCTAAATACTAAATTTGGTAACGTCCCTATTGATCTCCTAGTTTTTACAAAACGTTTGGCGTTAATTTAGTCAGTCGACTCTTCAATTTTAAATTGTACGTTTAAGTGTGTTTGCCATTTAAATGTGTCTTCACGTGCTCGCTGACCTCACCGTACAGTCGACCGGCCTGCTAACGTTGCATCCATCTCAACAATGTGCGCCATACTCCACGAAATGTGTCGCGAAACTTTCGACCTTCTTTCGCCAGTTAACTTGGTAGAGGTTTCCACGGTTTGAGGAAGTCGGATGAAAGCAGTCGTTAAGAATTAATCGAACAGAGTGCATTAAACGATTGTCTAATTTCCAAGTTTTTTCTTCCGCCCCCCCCCCTTTCTCCTTTTAGTGCGAACATGCGTCTGTTATGAATATTCGATCCACTTTAAAAAAAATTAAATTAT